>JBBJLR010000153.1:19806203-19821234 GCA_037577145.1 Brachypetersius gabonensis
TAGATTACTCGTTACTAAAAAAAGTATCGCCGTTAGTAACGCCGTTTACTTATAGCGCCGTTATTCCCATCACTGATTAGGTATCAGTATGAAAAAAAATGAGTTTTTTTTTATGAGAACCAAACTCATCGTTATATGCGGAAATCTCCAAAACAACGCGGTACCTGCAAATATTCTCCACGTTTTTTTGTGGTGTCATGGCATCAATTTGGTCGCCAGTTTGCAAGTTTGCAGAGTGCATCTGTCACGGGGAGGCAGAAATGACTGACCAGAACACCAAAACACAACCTTGTCGTGTGGGGGAAGAGCCCAAGCGTGACTGGCATGAGAGAGCGGGTTTACCGCGCGTTTTACTCTGAGAACGCTCCGGTAGGGAGTTGAGGTTCGCACCAAATGAACCTGAAGTTCTCACTCGCGCACACAGGGAAAGATAGGGGGTTGCTCCATAGAGCCTGAGTATTTACGGTACCGGAATAGATAAGGTTATGAGACAACTGGGACTGAAGCATGCAACTTCAATGTCTGTGCGAGTTACTAACACCTGCTTCCACCTTTTATACCTGACGTGCAGTTATTTCCGGGGGCCTTGTGTCTGCACGTGACCTGGTGTTCCCTTTCCTGTGTGCAGTGTTTTACGTGTGTCCGGACCAAACTTCAAGTGTATGTCCTGTGAAAATGTTATGTGTAATAAATGTTGTAGATGTGTGTAGGTTCCTGCATATATTTTCAGGGCATCCATGTAGAATAGATGTGAGAGGGTATGCTTTGGCATTGGTTTGAGATTTTATATCCAGACTGTGTGTTGCTGAGTTTTATAGTGGGTTAGACAGAACCAGAGAGGCCTGAGTGCATCTCCCTGAAAGACGCCTCTTCTGGTGTGGATTCTGTTAGTTTGTATTGTAGTGTTGTTCTCCAGTGTGTCATTAGTGTCTGTAAGAATGATAGGATTGTGGGGTGTGTCTTGTATGTGTAGAATCTGTATTAGCCACATGTGTGGGACGCTGTCAAAAACGTTTTTGTAATCGAAGTATGCAGTGTGTAGTTGTCTGGGTTTTTATGTGCCTGTCTGAGCACGACAGAATCAATCAAAAGTTGTACTTTACAGCCCATATGTTTCCTACGACATCCTTTTGTGGTTCTGTGAGTATGTGGTTGTGTGTGATGTGTGTGAATATTTTGTTACTGATACATGCCGTTAGTATTTTGTACATTGTGGGGACGCATGTGATGGGTCTGTAATTTGTGGGATCTGTAGTAATTTTGTTGCTCTGTTAGGTAATGTGTTGGGTAACGTGTGGGTTCTGTATAATGTGTATAAAGCTATAAATGGGTGCAGGGTGGTTATTTCATGTATACCACCTAATCCTGGGGATTTCTAGTTGTGTGTTTTGTTTATTACTTGTGTGAGATCTGTAGTTGTTATTTGTTCAAACAGCATTGGTGTCATGTTATTTGTTTGTGCCTCTTCTTCCTTAACCCATGAGGCATTGTTGTTATTCACTACAGAAGGAGGCCCAGTATTGTGTCATGTGTAGGTGGGCCATTGTTTTTTGTTGGTGTTTTGTTTACTGTGTGATTATAGTGATTATATTCATTGTTTTAAAATTGTGTGTTCTGTCATTGTGTGCAGAGTTTGTATCGCTTTAATCTTTGTGATTTCATTGTGAGTTTCTGATTTAGTGTGTCTCTATATGTGTCAATGTGTTCATTGTGATGTTCATGCATTGTGTGTCTCTTTATCTTTTTGAATACCTGTTTTAAGTGTCTGTGTAGGTTTTTTGAGGTTGTTCTGTTTATACTGTGTCAGTCTGCCCAGTTCGCATCTGATGGCCGTGATTTGTTATTCCAGTCTGAGCTCCCAGGCCGGCTTGCTGGTCTGGTGAAGTGTTATTGTGTGGTCCTTTTTCACTGCCCTTTTCTCTCTAGTATCTACATCATCATCATTATTATTATAATTATTTTTATTGCTATTGTATTTTTTATTTTATTTTATCCAACGTTATGCCCAGTGTTATTTCACTGTCACTTTTAGTGTCACTAATTGATTACTGCTCCTAAAGTCTGATTACATCAATTCACATTACAAGGAACATCGTATTTACATAATTGCTGGTTTTAATTATGCTGATTGTAATAGAACATGGACTGAAAATGATGTAACAGAGGAGATGCAGTGAGATAAAAGCAATATAGCAATTTACTCATTCCTTTTAATTAGACCGCACACAATGCAACATCTGATATTTATTTGTTTAAATGCACTTAGCAGTCTGGAAGTCTGGTCTCTCATTTTTGGAGGTCAATGCACAAACTAAACCACCAATTAAGCAATGCACCCCACATAACCCATGATTTTACATAATTCTACAGTGGCAAGTGCCAAAAAATAAACCCTGAACTATATGCACAACTATATGCAACTATAGTGCTTGAATTGCGCACACAGTGTAAATGGCTATATCAGTTGGCACATTGGAGGTAATGGATGTTTTAATTTAGAGCAGCAGTCACCAACCTTTTTGAAACTGAGAGCTACTTCATGGGTACTGAGCCAAATGAAGGGCTACCAGTTTGATACACTAGAACAGAGTTTACCTGAAATGTTTTTTTTGGAGATATTTTTATTTTCATATCTATATAGATGCAAATTAAAGAAGAACAGCAACAGAATCAAATTAAATGTTAGACGCTGCTCACTGGTGAGTTGTGCTATTTTTAGAACAGTTCCGCCGGCTACTCATGTGGTCCTTGGGGGCACCACGTTGGTGACCCCTGATCTAAAGGAAGATAAAGCCTGCCCGCTAACGTGTTGGTGGGACACCTGGGGTCTACTGAACATGGTGGGACACCTGGGGTCTGCTGAACATTTCAACCACCCACTCAAATATAATGTGTAATTATGTGTAATAGTTATGTGAGAACATGGATGGAAATGTAGGTGTTTTGCAGTCATGAAAGCAACCATCCACTTATTAAGAATGAAATATGAACCATGTACAGTAAGCCCCCAGTTTTACACTAATCAGGAGTTGCGGATTCAATCATTGTTTTTGAGAACCGAACTCATGGCAATAAATAAATTTTTTTCTGGATGTTTTCACACAAGGAAACCAGTTCACGTCGCCATGGTGTCCCAATACTTTTGTCCCGCGACCCCCAAGTTGCATATCTCAGCAGGGAAAGCACTCAGACACTTCAAACTCTGAAAGAGGAGAACACAGGTTTACCTTTACATTTTTGTTAAGGGTAATGCATTAAACTGAGTTTTAAACGAAATTAACATGTTCTGGGAGCATATCTGGGGGCGTATTTAGCGTTTACACTATAAACATAGGCATTTTAGGCACTTTTTTTTAACAAAACACAACGTGTTTTTTCACTTTACGCGGGTGCTCTTGGAACGTAACCCTCATGAAACCCCAAGCTGTTTTAGAATTGTAGTAATCAAGGACAGTCATGTCCCCCTGGGCCTACAATGACAGGCCTGGTTTGAGGGAACCTCATTGTTCTGACTGTATTTTATGGAGTGTATACTGTAGGATGATAAATGTCCACAGGTGAAGCTTTTTGATTTATCTATAAATGTGTCTTTTTTATTCTCATCTTTGGTCCGATTTTCACTACATTACATTATCCATGTATTTTCCATGCCCTTTCAGAAATTGTTAAACTGGCTTATTTTTTGGGTCACTAGGGTGAGAGCAACCCAAGAACTGTACCTTTATTTAGAAGGTTAATTTGCATACTTCAGCCTAAATATCTATATTTTAAATGCTGATTTATTGATAATGACTAAAAAACAATAATTATTGTTCACTCTTTGTTAGAATGAGCACATGGTTTTAATATCTATGGATATGTCATGTTCACTGACATGTATCTCTGTCCTCATATCTGATCACCTGACCTTGGTGATATCTAAATGCACATTTACATAACTTGAATTAAACTAGCGCGTATAAACATTCAGCCAAAAGGAGAACCTGGTAGTATATGTATTTAGATAAAGCAGTATATGGAATTCCCAGCATTGCTAAGTGCATTTGGTTTTGTTGAATAATAGAGAAAGGCAAACGTACATTTTCTTTCAGTAAAGAGTGGCTCATATATTTAGGGAGAAAGGAAGAAAACAGAACAAAAATACAGTACAAAAGAGACTATTATCACGCAAAGAAAGCTTTTGGGGCGCCCATATTTGGGATGCTAGTGCTAGTGAATAAAATGGATATAGAATGTGCTGTACATAAGAGCTTAATACAGCATCATAAATGTATTCATACTGTCCATTAGGGCCCAATAAAGTAAATGGAATATAGCATTTCCCCAAAAATGTTCTTGTTATATGCAAAACATCTTTAACTTTTAGTTGTCACTGTTATTGCTAGTCCTAATGAACTTCAAGCAAACAGAGACCTGCATTTGCATTTGGAAGTAGGTATGGTTAAAATGTCATGAAATAGTTGTACTATTTTTCATGTTTTCACAGCGGTTTGGTTATTATCTCACCTTAAAATCAAAAGTATAAAGCTGGATGTACAGACTGTGGAAACAAAACTTCCATCCATTCATCCATCCATCCATCCATCCATCCATCCATCCATCCATCTATCCATCCATCCATCCATCCATCCGTCAAATATTTGCATTATGGAAATGGCCACTGGATTTTGGAGAAAATAACATAAAAGAAAAAACAAAGCATTCATATGTTCCATAACATTCTCTTTTTTATGATTGTTGGAATAAGTCTTTATAAATGTCTGTGTAGTTTGATGATAGCTGTCGTAAAAGGTTTATGTGCTATGTAGACCTTATAAATACTGTCCTTCATTGTCTTACAGCTGATACAGTGCAGGTGTGAGTTACTTTTAGATTTCATACTTAAGGTCTTTTGGCAAAAACAAACCATGATCAAACCAATGTTAAATAATACACTACAATGATCCACTTATAAGATTTCCTGCCTTGAGAAGTCTTTATGGATAACAATTTTATTTACTTATTATGGCTTCTTGCAAGCTTATTGTAGCTCTAAATTAAAATTTGCATTAGGCAGACACCCTTAGACAGTGACATACAATCGTTAGTTACAGGGACAATATCCCTGGAGCAACTGAGGGTTACGTGTCTCGCTCAAATGCACAATGTTAGAAAGTGGGGGGTTTGAATCTACAACTTTTTGGTCATCGGTTTCACAAGCAGGTGTTTTATCCCCATGGCTACTACCACTCTGTTGCGTTCAAAAATGTACTTTTATTCAATAACACTTGGACAGAACCAGTGTACTACAATCATTTTCATCATCAGTTATCAAAACAAATGTCTCTGGTGAAGGACGGCATGATACTAATGCAAAAGAAAAATCAACGTTTAGGTCAATTCCCAAAATTGCCATTATCTTTTACAGCACAGGTATTTGCAGGTATTCAGTCCAAAAAGTAGGGGTTACACACGGTTTAATAAACTCGGCTTTGACATCTCTGAGACGCAGTTATGCTTCTGAAGGGTGAGAGAGTATTGTGGTAATGGATGTTTTAATCTAGAGGAAGATGGAGTCTGCCCGCTAACATTTTGACTGGACATCTGGGGTTAGGCTTTTAGTATTTGCGTTATATGTGCTCAGGAAAATGTTTTCCGTTCGTGGAGTACGCCGTAAGCACTCGAGGAGAAATGGACACAACAGACAGGCTAGTCGGTAATTGATTTAAAGTCAGAAGCGTATCATTTGTGTCAAGGAAGGGAGCTAACCTTTGGGCAAGAGTAGCCACATGTGAAAAATATCCTAACTTGCAGCCATATGTCCACATGCAGTGTATAACACTCCCACCATCACTGATATCATTAAGCTTACCTTGTACTTCTACTGAAAAGTGACCACTGGCCACTTTCCATCCATCCATTCATCCACCCATATATGTATTCTGCAGAACACTATTTAAAATTAATTTTAAAAATGTATTAAAATTATCTTATCTCAGAACTCAACAATACAGACATATCTTACATGTCAGGTTAAGGCTATATGCTTCAAATGTCCCTGACTAGCAAAAAAGCTGTTAATAGAATCCCATAGGGACCCTAACAGAACTCCAAACTAGTCTAAGTCTGGCTCTAATAGTCTCACACACGTAGATTTAATGGCTGGTTTTCTTTTGTATGTTTACCAAAACACTAATGTCAGTAGAAAAATTATAAACGTCTCAGGGGAGCGGTCGTCACTTTATTTCTATGGGGAAAACGTGAGCATCCTTGTCACCAGACTGCTTTTGATTGGTTGGCTTGGCATTTGCAAGTCTCCAGACAGAGTGTGTGATTGCTTGTGAGATTAAGGATCCCTGACTCACTGCGTTTGACTGACATTCAAATTACAGCTGTATTTGCCATGCAAATAAGTCAGATTGGCTTATGTGAGATGGATCTGTTGACAGAAGCTATTGGGCAGGTGATAAATGGGAACAAAGCTATCCTCAGGGAGTGCAGTGAGGGAACGAACAGGCCACTGCCCTGGAGCTGCTCTTGGAGGCTGCACAGAACACGGCCTTCAAGATCATTTTGTATAGAAGCCTTTGGGCAGTCCTAGAAATTCATGAATAAACGTTGACTGCAACATATTACGCTTTTATTACTTTGGAAAAGACATGTCTTACCAAAGCAGTCCATGTGCAATTTGTATTTGACTTTCAACACTGCTCCAATAACAGTTCCAGAGAATTTGATTTCCATAAAGTGTGACGTCCGCAGAGCGGCCGCTAGAGGCCACAATGGAGTAGTGTTGGGTTTTTCATTTATGGAACTCTTATTTTGAATTAGGTGTATGTTTGTGTCTGTGGTCACTGTCAGTTGTCCTGTGCTTAGTAAAGGGATTATGTTAAGTGATTGTGGGTTATGATTGGTTCTTGTTTGAGTGTGTTTGGTATTTAAGTTCTGAGTTCTTGTTTCATTTGCGGGTGAATCCTCAACTTCACCATTGTCTTCATGCTACCTGTTCCAAATATGTCTTGTGTTTAGTGTGCTTTTGCTAGGCACTCGTGCCACTTTATTTTTAGTCATGTGTAGCGTCTGTGTTTTTTGTATTAAAATTCCACCAAAAGGAACCTGCACTGTGCGCCTCGCCTCACTTCTCCAAGCACGCGATGTGACAAAGTTTCGTCTGGCAGAACCAACTTCTCCCACACCTCTGTGCTTTCTGGTAACATATTCTGGTAACAAACACTCAGAATTCTGCCCTGAAGAAAACTACTTGCCTGAAATAACAAATGATATTAAATAACAGATCTACATTTGGTCATTATGCTAACCAGGGCTGCTGGGATTGTTGGAGCTTATAACAGCACTTATAGGGCGAAAGGTAGAACAACACCTGGGCAACCAGCACATTGACAAATGCATCTTACTGAAGAACTCCTACAAGAAGTGTCCTACAAAAACATGTTTCAATAAAAGTGAATTGTCTGTTCCAATGATACTTGTAGTACATGTGTGGTACTTAGCAGTAATGCTGAAAAGCATAGTGACATTTTTTTGTGAAAGACTAATAATAAAACCGTTACTTTTACATTTAGCACAGTATCACATAAGTCTATCACTATAGTTTATTAGTCAGTTGATACACTCAAGCAGTAGCTATGTGCCTTTTAGGTTCATTTTAAACTTAAATGCAAATTTAAGAACCTCTCAGTATCTTCATTTCCTACCAGGGGGGCACAACTTTACAGCAGGGGTGTAGAGCTCAGGGCATGGAGGGCCGGTGTCCAGCACAGTTTGATGGTTCTCCTCCTCAAACACATTTACTAAACCTGAAAATTAACTGGTGAGGTGAACCAGGTGTTTCTGAGCACCAAAACGTGCTGGACCATGATCCTCCAGGGCTGGAGTTTGACACCCCTACTTTAGTATGTATGTGTCAGTGCTACAAGTTATGGAAAAACTTTTTGCCAGTGATTATCCCCAAAATCTAGCTGAACTATCCCTACTCTACTCGAGTGAACATTCAAAGCAAGGAGCAACAAATGGACCTTGCCATTTCATGTTTCTATAAAGCATGTTTACTTGGGCTTTAATTCGTACAAGTTTGTGACTGCAAATAAGTTCATGAGTTCATTTTGGTGTGGGTGAATGTTTCTTTCCTTTCAACGAATCACGAAGCTCACCATTACTACTACTAATAACAGCCTTCCCTTTTAGAGAATTCTCAATAGTGCTAAATATGAGTATGTGAGGGAGTGCAGGAGTGCAGGTGCAAGTTGCTAGTTTAAGTGCTTACATTCTGCAGCTGCAGTCCAGAGTGGGGCCTCAGATTGGATTTGCACAGCAGGCCAGAAGAGCTGAGGCTGTAGTTCTTCAGGCTTCGACTTTCTTTCAGATGGGCCTGGAGCTTTTCCCTGCGTCTCCTGTAGGGGCAGAATCATTTTGATTTGAGCTGGTAATTTATGAGGATTTTTGCCATGCTCAAATATACACAGTGCGCATGTACACACACACACACACACACACACACACACACACACACACACACAACCTAAAAAACCATGCTCCAGAAGTAAGGGCACGCAGAGCTATTTTCCAAGGTGATAAATTCATTATAAGTCCTTTCAAATGTCAAGGCTTGATTTTGCTGTTGGCGTGCCGCTCAGTTGGTCACTGCATTATATAAGTTGTTTTATTGCAGTCACGCACATATTCTCCTCACTGCTCTGCTCTATAAGCCTTGAATGACAGCCATCTATTATTCCTGCCATGGTTGTCCAGCAGCAGGGGCAGATACTGACTATCTTTGGCCTGGCTCTGTGCTTTCAGGTAGAAAATTAAAAAGATTTGATCAGCATTTAAAAGATCCACTGTCCAGGCTGAGATCAAATAGTCAAGCTAATAAGTTAGAATATTTGTCTACTGTGGTGAGCTCCATCGACTGAGCAGTCTGTGGGTCCACTTTGAAGTTACAAACATGGAACAGATGATGAAGTGGGCTGAAGTTCACACTGACTGTGTGACTTTGTTTCTGAATTAAACGCAATAAAGTCTCATCTTTTAGCACTTGATAAGGCTAACGGACAAATTCCACCCTTAAACGTATTCTATGTGCTTTCATAAACAGAATGTCCACATGTGAGATAAAACATCTTCTAAACACTAGTAACTGGATGAATATTAACAGGTTTAAGTGATCAAGTCTGGCTGAACTAAGGATCAGAACCTCATGCAAATTAAGCACTTTTATCTCACCATGATGCTAATTAGCAAGTTCCAGCCTTCATCTTGCCATATGTGTTTTCGAAAAGAGAAAATTCATAGCTGAGGTAAAAAGTCAAATAATCGGAGTTTACACCTTACAGTATAGTGATCAAATCTGGCAAATGATCAAGTCATGAAACAAGACATTTCTGGCCATATTGTGGACATGCACAAACCTTGTGTCCAGTTGAACCCAAAGGCACTGTAACTGGTAACGGCTGGGTGTTTGTGATCCGAATATCCATATTTGAGGTAAAACATCTCAAATAATCAGTGATCTTCCAAAAACTAGCAATTGGGTTAAAAGTAATGATCAAGTTCAACAGACTGAATTATGCAATAAAAAACAGGTCAACTAATCTTGTGACCTCTGTTAGTGTGCAACTAATAATAATAATAATAATAATAATAATAATAATAATAATAATAATAGTAAGGGCCTTCCTGTAGAGGTCTGTGTTATTGAAACCTCTTGAAATTGTGGACTCACGCACCTGCACTGCAGTTTTAGCCAAAGAGCATTGCAGACGTGTGAGAGTGACAGTAGCCTCTCCCATTTCCTGCCTTGTGCATTTCAATGATTTTGTTTCTCACAACAAACTGCTCCTTTGTTCCTTTTTGCAGTGATTTTTCAACAAAGACAAGGGCCTGTACAAAAGGTACTTTCTAGATCCAGAGAGACAATCTTAACGACCCACAAGTAATACTTAATTATGCTTGAATAAGTGTCACCTTTGTGGCATTTGTGATTTATCATTTGTGTTTGGAGTTTTCAAAGCACAGGGGTTTTAATATTGATGCAGACAACATATATTTTAGATAGTCATCATTTTAAAGTTTGTAACGAATAACTTATTTTGCAAATACACTGGAGCCATAGGGTTCACAACATAAATGTTGTTTCAGGAAAGTGCATAATCCAGAAAATAGATGCTTTTGTGTGTCACTGTATCCAGCCATGTTGTGGAAACAGACTCATAGGTATCAATCAGAGAAAAAAGATCTCATTTTCTACATTCGTTGATTCTTACTGGCCAATTCTGTTTCAGTTTTCCTGTCTTGAAACTTTGATTATGTGAGATATTTTAATAATAAATACATGCAAATACATGTGGCAAGCTGAATTAGATAAATTGTCAATTAACATCTTCCAAAAACAATGGTGTAGAGAAACATTTGTGCCATCAGCATTTTTTAGTCCAGCTATTAGTATGGTATTGTGTACTAGTATTAATAGACAAGTATATACAGATTCACACCCGGCCACAAGCAGACACTTTGTGTCGCAATAAATATAAAAAAATGCTGCAACAGGTGACTGTAACTGAGTAGTGGACATTATCAAAAAAAAAAAATCTGTTTCAGATGAAAGTGGCCCAGAGGACTTCTAGTTTGAACAAGACCAAAGCCTAGCTATGTCACTTGGGATAACTGGCCACAAATGTTTAATTCAAAACTGTTTTTGAAGGCAGAAGACAAAGCAACAGCTAGGCTTGATGAGAAACCTGTTCTGCCTTTAAAATAACTTTGTTTCTGTGTTGCTCGTCACCAGAGCTGTTCGTCTCCGACTGTTGTGGTTTCAAGAGCAAACCAAATGCTTGCGAATCCTGAGATATACTCACTTGTTCCGGCAGTACAGAGCCATACAGAGCGTTCCGAGAAAGCTGATTCCCATGGCGATGCATGTGATTGACAGCACTTGCCTCTTGTACACCTCCTTGCTCTCTGTTTTGCATTACAGACACAAACAAAAGAGAAGGAACACCGGGATGAGCGAAATCCAAACATTCCTACATACAGAATGCAGAGGTATGATATAAGGAAAAGGCATTTTGAGGTATAAAATGGGTCTTTGTGTACACAAAAGTGTGTGTTTGTCAAAATGGTAGTTTGTGTTCTGACACAATGGGCTGTGTTATTTCCATGGAACACTAACATGAAATCAACACAGTTGGAAATCAAGTCCTGAAAGAGGCTGGAAAGAGCAGAGTAATGGATGTTTTTCTTCCGGGGGGACTGGCGCCACTGGAGTAGACTTAAAACCTTAATGGACACCATTAAGCATGAAAAATGGCAGCTGTCTCTTCTCATATGAAGGAGTAAATCACGCTCGGCTTCACAGCTATTAATAGGCAATCAATCAGATTATGCGCAGACACAACAGACTTTACAAGAAAGGTGCCACTGGAAATCCCATCCAGAGCCGTGATGGTGATGAATATGCGTGCAAGCCTGAGCCAATGTGAGCAGGAATCCGATGCGTTCATTTTACTGGAGAAGTCGTAATTGTGGCTTGATGGGACAGGGGACACTTTAGTAACCTTTAGTGTAATTCAGCTAATCTAGCGATAAAATCACAAAGGGCTGTCTGTGAACTCGGGTGTCAATGTTCATTTAATGGGCAAAATCAACCACACAAATCAAACTCAAGCAAGATTTTAAACTCAAGCATGTTTAATGCAGTTTTCCCACTCCAGTCTGATAAATATACTTCTGATATGTTGTGTTGTTGGTATTCTGCAGCACAGTACTAAATTCCTCAAACTGAGTGTTCTCTCATTACAATACAAAGCACACGTTATGCAAATAAACTACATGTTTAATGGGAATCCTTCTAGACCCAATCTTCCAGTCCTAACTACTTACCTATCCACCTTTTTCAGTAAGAAGTAAGGGGCAAACTAAACCAAAAAGGTCATTTCTGTTAATTAGTAATTAATTCTCACCATTGTAATAATCATTTTTTAGAAGAAGAAGAAGAAGAGCAACAACAACAACAACAACAACAACAACAACGACAACAATAAAGCCACCCCCTTAAAAAAATGGACTCCAAAGCAGTTATAGTTTTTTTAATGTTCACCCTACCTTCAAGATACCTCATCAGCACTGGGTTTTCCAAGTCTTTTAACCAAAATCTTGCTTTGACTACTGTGAGACCACTTTAATATGTGAGTAAGTATGTTAACAACAGATGTAATGATGGCTAATTGTCAACCTTAATAAAGTTGCTTGCAAATTCAGGATTCAGTATGGTCACTGCTACTTTTTTCAGTTATGCAACATACCATTGTCAATTTTTATACATAACACTGTGTCATAAAGTGTCTGAAACAATTTCAGCAGGTCTATTTGAGATTACTCATTACTTAACACAGTTGGTATAAACTTCAGGTAGTTTTTGGGAACATAAGCCATGATGTTTTGGTGCTCAAGTAGAGAAGCAGAGATCAGATACTGAACGTCTCTTGGAAAACAGACTACATTTCAGGCTTGGAGGAATTTTGTGCATATTAGATTTTCTACTTATTTTCAGATTAAGCTCTACTATCCTGCTTCCATCTTGTGCATTTAAAGACCCCGTGCCCTCTCCCAGTGGCTGCAGTGCTTTAAAATGGGAGGTTACGCATTAACGGCAACCTCTTTTCCCACAATACACCTCCTCCCAGGCCCAGCACCTCTTCGTCTTCTCTTTGGAGGCTAAAATGATACCTTAATAAGTGGAAATTGCTGAAATTATACGCAACAAATCTAATATTTTACCCTGTGCTGCTTGGAGGATTCGGCCTGTTTCTGGATTTCTTTTTTATTCATTTCAAGTAATCTTATTAAGTGAAATCTTCAGACTCTATTAGCATGTCATTTCCCCTCCAGGCATTTATTTCTTAAATTTCAGAACTCTTTTCACAGTTCTGAGAGACACAGTTGGATTGTAAAACAAAGTGTGATGACAAATGATGGAAAGAACCAGTTAGCTCTAGGCCTCTGAAGTCTTTCCAGCATCCAGGATTGCTAATTTTCCCTCAAAAGCCCTGAAACATGAAATACAGTAAGGCAGAGTGTTCCCACTGATTATCCAGACATTGAATATTGCAGTGTATATTAAAACAGAGTGATTTCAGTTTATTTATCACATTCTGAAAGTCTCATGCCAGTTTAACTTTAGCATCTAGCGCATAAAATGAAACATCTAATCTGCCATTACAGAATCGTTTCATTTTCAAATTCCTGAAAAGCAGCTCTGCTTTAATACGTGTGACCTCTGTGAGCGTTTCATTAAGAACATTGGAATAATGGCTCAGAGAGAACGGGTAATTTATCTCAATTACATGGTGGCAAAAGCTGGCCTCTGTGCAACCGTAGTGAGTGGCACCCCCCCACCACACACACACACACACAACACTGTCCTGTTAATTCTGGATGCTGTTAATGGAAAAATTACAGATGATGAATAAAAACTGCACTTTTTCTCACTCAAATCTGTGGCTGTATTCATCCTCATGATTCAGAGACTGGGCCAGATGTACTAAGCCTTTTTCGTGGCAGGTTTCTGGGCCAAACAGGATTCACTTTACCAAAAAAACCCCATGGATTTAATGCATCAAATTAGCATACATTTTTGTCATAATATTTTAAAACTGTGTCATGTGTTTGATTTATGGCCGGTACAGCCAGGGTCCTTTCAGTGTGGAGTTTGTATGCACCCCTTATGTATGGGTAGATTTTCACTGGGTGCTCTGTTTTCCTTCCACAGTCCAAAGGCATGCATGTCAGTTGAATTGGAGATGCTAAATTGTACCTAGGTGTGAAAGTGTATGTGAGAGAATTTGTGAGTCTGCCCTGTGACGGACTGGCTTTTCACTCTATGAGCACTGGGATAGCACCTCCAGTGACTTCCTCTGCACATTTTAATACATAAATATTGTTTCTTTGAATTGAACACATTGAAGAAAATTTTTTAAATGTTGTCCACTTAAAATTGTGACATATTGTATAATTGCATGAAGCATTTTCCCAGTTCATCCAGTTCAGCTAATAAACTGAAAATGGGCAGTAAATCTGACCCACAGATCTATTTCTACCTGTTTTCAGATTTTTGCTTTTCGATTTTATGCAATGATTTAGATTGTTCTTTCTGCCTTGTTGCTGTTGGAACAAAAGCTTTTCAGGAGAAGATTTCAATAACAGTATTTTATTTCATTTTAGAACATTTCTGTTTCTTCATTCCTTGTGACATTTTGCTTCAACATAAAGAGCAACTGAAGAGCCTCTTCACATTATGAAAGAAAATATTTAACATATGAGATTTCCTGTAAGACATACACTACAGCAGGCTTCCAATTTCTCTTGTCATCTCATTAGAGTTGAGGGCATGGACTGTGCAGTTCTCATACCTGTAGATTATTTCTGTTTGGTGAGACTTGGGGCGTTGTGATGTCCCATATGTTACACCTCACTGTGGCCCCCTCTAGTGCTCAGGAAGCATGAGTAAATTAACTTTACTAATGTAAACTTAAACATCATCTCATACTGTTAGATATTTGGAACATATTGTGATACTGAACTAAATCAATATTGCCAAGCGGTACATCAATGTCTCCTGAATAAACCAAGACAATGCTCTGAAGCTGTATTATTAGGACAGAAACAAACATGTCATTTTCCTTTAGAGAATCAACCAGAAATGTGGATTCCCTGCCTTCTCCCTTCATGCATGCTGAACTCAGCCAGTCAATATTTGCCTGTTTGCCTCTCTCCAGCTCTGTGGCGGAAATGTACATGATATAGACGTCCCCACAACGTGATTTGTCTAACTTGTCACTCCACATCAAATGAATGTCTGGGTGCTTTTTTTCTGACCTGCCAAGTCTGGGTTTAAGAGTGGCAACCAAAAAAGTTTCCCTAGAGCACAAGGGAATTGAGCAGAAGCCAATTCTGCTCAATGGGTGGTGGTGGCCTAGTGGTAGGATACTTGCCTCCGAACCAAAAGGTCACAGGTTCGAATCCTACCTCCAGCACC
>JBBJLR010000153.1:19831402-19855182 GCA_037577145.1 Brachypetersius gabonensis
TATTATTGTATATTATATTTGCTCAGTATATTGTTCATTGTATCTTTTAATATTGTTGTTGTTTTTTATACTGTTGTGCTTGAGAGGCACCATCTACCGGAATCAAATTCATTGTATGTGTTCGCTCACATACTTGGCCAATAGAACGCAATTCTGATTCTGATTCTGATTTGAGGCTCCTGGTGTTTTCTCTTTTGTGGAAACCGGGTCCAATTGGCTCTTTGAGTGTTAAAGGTTGCCGACTCCTGGCCTAAGAGAAATAATTGAAACTTACTTTTAAAAAATCTTTTCCATGAAAGTACTTTAAAAACTAAGATGGTTTTGTACAAATTGAGAAGGCTTTTTATTTTTCATGTAACATTTTGTTGGCAGTCATTCCTTTTGTTAGTTCCTCAACAGTTTGTGCAGTGTGGCAGACAGCACTGTCCTGCTAGAAAAAAGCCCACAGTCACCACAGAATATTATTCCCAATAAGGCATTTCCCAGCAGAACGTTTTTTCTCACAGAACATTGTATCCTGGTTTCATCTCTTTTCCAGGTAAATGACACACGCTTACCTTTCTGTCCATGTGATGTTAAAGAAAACCTGATTTCTCAGACCAGGCCACCTCCAGTGCCCCACCATCCAGTTCTGATATATGTGCCCATTGGTTTTGAACAGGGGTGAGAAAGGGCACTCTGACTGGTCTGACGGAATACATAGATATAGGAAGTGAAGTGTGTTTTCTCCTCCTCACTTCCTCACCTCTCATGATTTTGATGACATTAAGCGTCTCCTCACATCTTTCCCTTCCGTCATCTTTATAAATTCCATTCCGCCTGGGTTCCCTCTTTTGTCCTTAAGCGACATGTATTCCATCTATTCCACAGCTTATTTTTTACTTTCTTGTTGCCACTCATCAAGCATTTACTCATTCATTAATTACATGTAGGTTTATTTCTTCACATAGATTCGCCACTTTTTATTCCATGTCTTCATTACAGCAGCTCAACTGCTGTGTCAAACAGTAATGTCTGACCTGGATGTGTCTTACAAGCTTTAAAAGCCTGTGTGACAAGCTCCAAATGTCAGTGTGCAGCGAATTTAACTGCTCTTAGCTTGGTACATACTAATAACAGTAAATGGCATTGGAGCACATATAGAAATCAGCGCTATTGCTGTTATAAAAGTGGGATAAATAAAGGCTTACATTAAAATATGTCATGTAATGTCACTATACAATATATTACAAAGGCTTTGAACTTGATGTTTGTAGATGTGTGTGTGTGTGTGTGTGTGTGTGTGTGTGTGTGTGTGTGTGTGTGTGTGTGTGTGTGAAAAAAAATGCCTAAAAAAAGCCTATTTTTATAGTGCAAACTCTAAATATGTCCCATATACATGCAACAGTAAAAAAAATCTGATACAGTACAGCAAAATAAGCTCAAATTTCTGGTCCAAAGGCATAAATTATAAGTTTAGTCTACTACACACGCCGCAGAGAGTTCTTACCAAGGGTTGAATCTCCAGTGTGTACTTTTGTGTTTTTCAAAGAGGTAAGGAGAGAGAGAGAGAGAGAGAGAGAGAGAGAGAGAGAGAGAGAGAGAGAGAGAGAGAGAGAGAGAGAGAGAGAGAAATAGAGAGAGAATGATCTAGTCATCAACATTCAATGGCTTCCGCCTTACAGCTTCCCCTTGCAACACTAACTATGATTTATGTGTTTCACCACTAAGACGTTGCATTCAAGGATAAAACGAACCTCTAGAACTTCATCCCGTGTGGTTCGGGACGGCGCAAGGTCGAGGTCTGACTGTCAGTAGCACTTCACTGGATAGTTCATCAAAGGAGCATGCAGCACACACACAAACTGGAAATAGACTTATGAACACACCAGACCTCCACCAATACCAAATGGCACTGACTGACTTGAGAATTTATAAACAGCCACTGTGTAAAATTATGATCATGTAGAAATGCAGGCTGTGGAATCAAAGGCTTCATGCCACAGTGCATCAAGGGATAACAAGCTGACTCCTTCTTGTCAGACAGGGTTAAATGCAGTAAGCTTGTTAGTTAGCACTGCTGCATACATGTTGATGAGGTTGTCTTTATACATTCATCTGCTGTACAAACTTCTTCAGCAAGAATTTCTTCAGCGTGCAGGAAGATAAAACAGTCACCAATTTAATAAAAATGTTTTTCAAGGGACCAGTTTGCTTGATATTGTGTGTATATACACTTATTTCACACCCAATCACTCTATGCACATTTATCCATTCGTATATTTAAACCAGATAATGTTTTAATGCAGATCATTTTAAGATTCAGTGGATCTCCTTTTAAAATGTGACAGCTGTGTAAAACTTTTCACCATAATTGCCTTAACTTTGTTGAATAAATTCAAGTTTTAAGCATTTGCTACAGGCAACTTTGAGGGCAAACCTCCATGTTTTAAAGTGTATTTATTTTTTGACACTTACCTGCTGAGTAAAATAATTACAGGAGAAGGAAAAAAATGTTTAACTTTCAATTTGAGTTGAAGTCCTGCATAACCTACATTGCTCTTCTCATTGTTCTTTTTTCCCCTTGAGGTTCATTTTTGTGGTCTTACATACGCTAAACAGTTACACTTCATTTCAACATGGCCACTTTCCTACCTCTCTTTATTATATATATTAAAACTGTGCTTTTGTGACTTAAATATTCAGCTCAGTTCTGTTCTCCTTTGCCAAAAAAGCCAGGTGGAACAAATGTATAGGCCTAACTTATTCTAGACTGAATAGATGAATATATGCATATGTAAATGTAAATGTAAATGTAAATGTGTTGTTGTTTGTGACATTTAATGTGGGCACTTCTTGCAGATTCATTTCCATATATGGACTACATGGACTGAGAAGTAAATGGGATTTTTGCGAATGGCTGATTTGGAGAATGTATTACATTTTAAAGTAGTATTCAGAGCTTTCAGTTTATTCTTTCTAAGTAATTGCAAAATGTTCACACAGTGTAAATACTAGCTGGCATGCTCAAAAGCACATAAAAAAATGGAAATTGAGATGAGAGCCCACTTACGCACCAGCAGAAATGGATACCGCTTTACAATAAGACTACCCTTATAAAAGGTTTATACGTTATTTAAGATCAGGTTGTTAGGTTGCAGACTGTTTATAAATAATGAATAAGCAGTTATAAACATGTTATTACTGTTGTCATACTTTGGTACAGGCTCACTAGTTTGTAAGATCTGGTGTTTTAATGGTAGTAGCATGTTCACAGTTTAATGTTCTGCCTGAGAAAGGGACAAGATAAGCTCCTTACCAAGCAAGGTCTGTGCATGACAACTGTTATAACTTGTTTATGACTGCTTATTAATGGTCTATAAACTGTCTACAATCCAATTACAACCTGATTATAAACCATGTATGAACTCTTTATTAAGGTAGTCTTGTTGTAAAGTAGTCCTCAAAAATGATAGACAGTAATCCCCATTTTTGGTTTCTGAGAACCAAATTTTCCACAATTATTTTTATTATTTTTGCTTTTTCCATGGCAATATGATTTTTTCCCCTCGCATTTTAGTTCTAAATTATTACAAATATATACTTCATTAATAACATAGTAATCCAAATATAAATTCAGCTAAATTTCCAGTTATTTCATTCTTCTAAAAGCCCAATGCCGCCCAAACGCCATGCACCTTCTGACAATGCAGCTCAGAATGCACAGATTGCCAGTCCGCCCCGTATACATGTTTTGTTAAGGCTAATGTATTAAGCTGAATTTAAAATAAATTAAAGTTTCGAATTCAGTCATTTTTTCTAAGAACTGAACTAATAGTTCTGTTTACTGCCCAGAGAACACAAAGAAAGCTGCCTTGGGATGGTTAATAATGCTTGTTTTTCTCTTGTTTTTCGTTTTGTCCTTCTTAAAGCTCTATATTTTTATTGAACCCCTGCACATCAAATTCCTCATCAAATCAGTGTACGAAGTTCTCCCCTGCCCAAGCAACCTGCACCGCTGGGGCTTAGCAGACACTCTGGCGTGCTAGCTGTGTCAGAAGAGGGGAACCTTGGAACACATCCTTAGTTGCTGTTCGAAGGCATTGGGGGATGGGCGGTACAGCTGGCGACATGACCAGGTCCTAAGGGCCCTGGCGGATACAGTTAACACGGCAATTACCAACAGCAGGTACCAGCACACCCCCAAACAGTCCATCACCTTCGTTAGAGCTGGGGAGAAGGTACAACAGCAGCCAAATTCCTCCAGAGGGCTTCTCACCACTGCACGGGACTGGAAGCTCCAAATCAACTTAAGAAGACAGCTCAAGTTTCCAGAACATTTCAGCCACCTCACTCCGCCCAGACATGGTGTTAACATCAGAGTCAACAAAGAAAGTGGTTTTTGTCGAACTCACTGTTCCCTGGGAAAATCGAATTGAGGAGGCAAATGAGCGTAAGAGGGCCAAATACGCCAAGCTGGTGATAGAATGTAGGAGTAAAGGCTGGAAAGCCCGTAGCGAACCAGTGGAGGTGGGGTGCCGGGGTTTTGCTGGTCAGGCATTGCACCAAACCCTCAAACTATTTGGAATAAAATGTCAGATGTGCAGGAGAGCCATTAAGAATATCATAGAAGCTGCAGAGAAAGCTTCAAGATGGCTGTGGATCCAGAGGGGGGATCCATGGAGTAGTGGGCCACTTGGACACAAGTCGGGTGCTGATCACCCCTGACTGGGTCGCCCAGGCGAGGGTGTTTGATGATCAAAGACCCGAAACACCCCATGACCTCGGATTCATCACTGATGATATGTTCAAGTAGCACCAAGAGGTGTATTTTAGAGCTATGTATATTAAATTAAAAGAGGCTGTTGAGCTCAGTCGCTGTCCAGTGTTTGCTTTAACCGGCGGGTCACTACAATACAACTCGCTGCCGGATGAACAGTAAATTATTGAACTGTAAAAATGATTGGTGATTACTCCTACATTTTACTGTATTTTTATTAGTAAAAATACATTAAATTATTACTGTATTTATCCTGCTTATACAAAAGAAAATAACAGCACATACCAAAGAAAACGCCCGTGCATGAATTACAGTGCAGTATGTACAGTGGTAACATCAATATTTACATTCTAGCACAGGAGGAGTTCAGTGCAAACTGTACGAATATGGGTTTATTTTTATATTTTTGTTAAGGGTAATGTATTAAAGAAAATTAAAGTTTAAAATTAAATTAAAGTGTGCTGGGAGCATATTTGGGGGCAAATTTAGACTTTACACTATAAAAATAATTATTTTTAGGCATTTCTTACTAAAACACATGGCTTTTCACTATACGCGGGTGCTCTTGGAACGTAACCCCCACGAAAAAGTCTCTGCTGAGATGAGTCTACATATTGGCAGTAATGTCAGTATTTACCATCACTGGACAGCGTATTAATGAAACGAGAATGTATCCAGGCTGAAGTGCTTCTGACCATTGACGGAAATAAGAAAGTGCCTTCAGTGCTCAATAATTACATTCTTGTTGAGAGCAAAAAGCGCCAAACTGTACAGGAAGTGAGGCAGAAAGCAGCATGTGAAGTGTGTTTTCTCCACCCTCCCACCCTTCCTCACCTCTCGTCCTCTCTCTCCATTTTAATGACATAAAGCTTCTCTTCTCAACGTTCCTTGCTGTCATCTTTTTAAAATTCCATTCCGCCTGGGTTCCCTCTTTCGTTCTTAAGCGAAATGTATTCCATCCTATTCAAACCTTATTTTCTTTTTCTTTCTTGTTGCCACTCATTAAGCACTTATTCATTCATTTCCTACAAGTAGGTTTATTTATTCATGTAGATTCACCACTTTTTAGCCCATGCCTTCACTGTACCAGCCCAAATACTGGATGTGTAAGACTGGATGTGTCTTACAAGCTGTTTTAAGCTTCAGAGGTCTGTGGAACAAGCTCCAAATGTCAGTGTGGAGAGAATTTAACTATTTTTAGCTTGGTACTTACTAATAACAATAAATGGCATGGGGGCACTAATAGAAATCAGTGCTATTGCTGTTGTAAAAGTGGGATAAATAAAGGCTTACAATCAAAAAAGCTCAAAAAGCTCACAATCTGACAGTCACTATACAATATTTTACAATGGCTTTGAGCAGCATATCTGGTTTTCAGAATCTTTATTGCTTATGTTGTGACTGCACAGATACAAACAGACACAGAGACAAGAACAAAAAAAAGGTACAGGTTTGGCCATTACACCCCTCGTGGAAAGAAGAGTGGGTATTTTTCAGAAAGACCATGCTTTGTGTATGTCATGATTTTGTTGTTTTTAGAGCATTGAGTGATTATGAAAGAAATCATAAGGAAACATTTAAAGATGAACAGAAACCAGCAAACCAACAGACTCAAAATCTTAAGAACCATGCAACTAAAGCAAGAAGTCAGATCAAGAAAGTCAAGAAAGTCATTCTCAAATATATTAGCTCAAAGGTTCTCTTTGAAGGCTTACAAAACAACAATCAAATCAAGAATAAAAGACATTCCCATGTCAGTTTGAAGTCTTGAGCGACACATCGAATAAATGGCACTGTCAGCCCAGGCGAGAAATACAGGGCCAGGGATCTTACTGACTACTGTGTCTGTGTGTGTGTGTGTGTGTGTGTGTGTGTGTGTGTGTGTGTGTGTTTGTGTGTATGTATGTATTTATGAATGTATATGTATATGTATGTATTTATTTATGTACAGTATTTATTTATTCTTTGACAACCATGCATAAGTGCATTAACAACACTGAGGAGGGACTCCAGACACAGCATGGAAGTGACTTGACGGATTTTTGCTGACAAGTGATGTCATTGCGTATCTCAGACTGCTATACGTATCGGTGGTTAAGACACGCTGTCAGTTTTTATTTCTTTCTCCATGCCTGATGTGTTTCTGATGTTCTCCTTGAAGTCTAAGCAGCATCAGTCCAAAATGACTAATTCACTTTGCCCACTAAACATAACCCTTCTGTTTACTCTCTATCTGCATCCAAAGCATATGATAATTTACCATGGACAGAACCTTTAACCCGGGAAAAACAAAACAACAAAAACTAAATCTTGAAAGGGACCAGCGTGTAGTTGATTCAACAACAAACATTTATGCAAAACACATTTTTGTGAAACATTTGAAACACATGAATTCTTTCATTAGATAAGGGTGGTAGATTGTCAATATTCAGATAATGTAATACCCCAATGCATTCTTCATATGAATTATGTGCTTAGTGTGTGTCACAATTCCCCTTCTCCAGGCAATGAGGGCAGGCGCAAGCACAGACTTACGTATTCTTTATACCTTATTTAAATCACAAAACAAAAGGCACGAGGGTCAGAAACAAAACTCAGAACAGGGACAAAAAGGAGAACAAAGAACTCATGAGCCAGGATGACAGTGGACCGACACTAAGATCAAACTCACATGAATTTAAATGCAAAAAGCCAAACTCAAAAACCCAACCAATCTCTTTCCCTGAGCACCCTGGCCAGCTTAAACACACAACAAACATCCACAACAAACTCCCATGGAGTTCCCATACAAAACAAAAGGAAAAAGTATGGCCTCTAGAGGCCTCCAATCATCACAGTGTGCTAATTAACCTGTACACAATCATACCTGTATCAACTATATAACGCATGGAGAACAACAATTTCTTTCAGTGTGAATAATAATATATAACCATGTTTGCATAAATGATTTTTTATTCATTTCTTCATTAAATATTAAAATATTTCATCAGAACATAGAGTGCATTGTTGATGTATTTGCTCATATTTAAAGTAACTGCTGTAATGCTGTATTTAAAGCTGATATTCACTACAGCTTGGTTCGAAAGGTCAACAGAGAAATGTTCTTTGAAAACTTTGTATGAAAAGTTGACACAGTAAATCTCCCCATTTTCCTCAAATATATCTGTTTTTTGAACATCAGAAAGCAACTGTCTCTTGGTTTCTAAAAGCTAGAAATAATATCACAAAAAATTGATTATTTTTGTGATCACTGATGTCTCCCTCTCGCTCTCCTCTCCCTCTAAGTGAAGATCCTGCAAAACATTCCTTCTGTCTTCAGAGACGAGTGTGTGCATTGAGAGATTTCATTACTCTGCCAAATGCTCTGCACACTCTTTTGGTACACAATCAATTTCACATAAGCATTGTAGCTCTACCGTGCAGAAGACAAATCGGTAAAGATTTCAGTTTTTGCTACTGACAGACAAGCTCAGACTGCCAATCCAAAGTTTGGGTATCCCTGGCTTTCCAAAATGCATTTGTTTTCTCTGGATTTGCAATAGACACTAAATGTAAAGCTGATATGAGCACCTGATAAAAGCCCTACATAGGGATTAATGCCAAAATCTACTCTTTTAATCCCCTTCCTCTGATGCCAGTATGTGTCAGCTCTCAAGCCTCCTAGATGTTTAAATCACCTTTGGGCCAGAAGAATTTCACCCTGAGCTTCTAACAATAGTTTGAAAAAGAGTTCAGTCAAAATAATTAAACCAAATTGTGAGCAAAATTACATTTATTTCAATGGAAATGTGTGCAATCAAAAATTTGGTGTCACTGATTTGAACTTTGCGTTCACTTCCTAAAGGACGGTCCTTCATAAAACAGTGCAGAAAACCAAAACGAGAGAAAATGCACCTAAATAATTTTTCATTTTCGGTGGCTGTGTAGGTCTCTTAATTTTTTATTCTTCTGTAATGCGTGTGTTATTTGTATCATTTATCAAACTGGAATTAAATGAGTTTTTCATCTGTGTAGGTAAGCAAGCAAATGAATCATTTAGTTTTTATTACATTTAGTTAAATTGCGTTTAAAGGTCTACATGATTTGTGATATTAAGCAAAGTTGCAGTTGTCTAATTGATCTCAGCACAGGGTTCTTTGTGGAGGGGTATGCAATGCTTTTACAGCAGGTTCTCACTTTCCCCTTTCACCACCCCCGCTCAACATATTGACTTTTCACACACAGATAGCCAGTTTCCAAGTTAACATGACAAGAGACTATGCAAAACATTGTATATATTTTCCACACCTGCTTATAAATTAAAACACAGGACTCCAGGGTATCCTCTTTTTTGCGTAGTTTCCTTGTCAGTTTCATCATTTCAAATTCCTACCCACTAACTACATCTCTCCCAATCATATCTTTTCAAACTGCTTCTAACAAAATAGTGGAAAGCTCAACACTCTAAGAGAAGATTAACTGCCAGTTCTGTTACATTTGCTACCATATGTTTGCATCAGCTAGCACTGTGTTGAATGGTGGGGGTAAGTAGAAGGTTCTACTCTCTTAGACCTCCAGCCAGAGACATTTCCAAGGATTAAACTGCAAATGACCAATGAAAGGACCAATGCTTTAACAGTTTTTCCACTCTGGAGCCTCTCTTATATCCTCATTCTTTACATTTACGACATTTATCAGACGCTTTTATCCAAAGCGACTTCCATTCTCTAACTACAGGGGACAGTCTCCCTTCTTGCTCAGGGACCCAGTGGTGGTGCTGGAGGTAGGATTCGAACCTGTGACCTTTTGGTCCAGAGGCAAGTATCCTACCACTAGGCCACCACCCTACACCACCACCACCTTTGGTATCCTACCACTACACCACCACCAACTTTCAGCAATAATGCTATCCAAAGCTAAAATGCTAAAATCCAAAGTCACAACTAAACTACTAACGGCACCAAAAATTGACTTTTTACTTGCTGATCTTGTCTTTGTCACAGACTACACATGTCTAGTAAGACTGTGTCGTTGGAAGTGTGTGGCTGAAAAGTTACCTTTTACATCCCACACAGGATGCAAGTTTTGTTCCATCTGCAATGCAAATCCCAGAGAGAGCACACGCACAAAGTAAAAAATGAAGAAGAGGAATACAAATGTTTGTCTGTGCTGTAGTTAGCTGGAGACTCAGCATGAACTAGCAGATGACATCGTCCTCAAAGACATGACAGTAACTGTTAGCTGGTGGCTAAATATGATCAACCTTTGGTCCAAACACTTTTCTGTTGTGAAGCAGCTGGTACATTGCAGCAGCGTGGCCTAGACTGAGACTTTGTAGCAGATATATCAGAAGCATTCAGAACTATAAGCCCACTGTTTTCCTTTGAGGACCACACAGACCATTCAGAAAGGGCCTACCACAAACCCAACAGTAAATGACTTGGAACCTCAAGGCTTGACAAATACAGACAGTGGGCTAATTGGCTTATCAGACCATCACTCAAACCTGTTCAGGGTCCAGACCTCCATGTCCTCACTTCTCTTAGCACATTTAATAAATGTCACCATCACCCAGACTTCTATCCATTATGCCAATGCTGGGTGTCATGTCGAGCTTCCCCCAGACCTGAAGAAGCGACTGAAATGTCAACAGGAGTGAAACAAATTGGATGACCAAGACTTAGTAATAGCTTCTTTCTATCTGAATTGTCCTCAATTTGCTATCCTACGTTGGGCACCTCAGTAAATGGACAATCTAATGTGGTAATGTTCAGGAAATAAAGCTTATAATACTGACATTCTCTGCAAGCCAAAAGTCCAGTCATTTCTTGGCTTTATAAGAAACCACTTATCGCTCCACCATACTAGTGAACAGTTAGAGACCAAAGCCCATCTGTTGATGCACAGTTTGTGTTAGTCATTCAGTTAGTTTCCGACCACAGAGTCACTCTTTGCTGGATATTTCTGGGAGATGGACTGCTCTCAAGAAACTACTCTCAACAACCTGAGCAGCAGAGATACAACACATCAGTGTCACACACACACTAGCAAACCACTACCATGTTTGTGTCACTGATGTGCTGAAGATGGTCTACTACTTTCAAAAATATGAGATCAGCAGTGGTCATTCAATCAGACACTGACGAGTGGTGAAGAGGCTGGACGACGACAGTGGGCTACAGTGTGTTACTGGAGATCTATACAGTGGACCTATATGGTAGGTGGGGATCATAAAGTGGCAGGGCAGAAAGGTAGGAGTGAGGTAGGCGTTTTTAATAAAGTGTCATTTCCTTGTTTTTTGTCCAAACTGTGCAGTAAGAATTCTGTATGTCCAGGCTCGGATCTTTGTTTTGAACAAGTTTGATACAGCAGAACAAAGTCTCTGGCCTGTTGTGCATTAAACAATGAAGTAACTTGTTTAAAGTGGTTACCATAGCTTATAAAAGGTGTAGAATTTAACTTTACACCTGCTCCAAGCTAGGCATAGAATTTACATTCAGTCTTATTGAAAATTCCACCTATGAGTTGATGTAACGGTCACAGAAAGTATAGTATAGAACAAGGCCCTGTTAGTCTAGCCCACCCTCAGTCACTGAGAAAATGTATCTGCTCCTTGACTGTGGTTTTATGGTAAAACCATTGCAATGTTCTGCTGCATAGTCTGTGCATTAGCTGTACATCTCCTTGTCCTTTGCATTGTTTTACAGACCGAAAGAATTTATCTACTGCCTGAAACAATATATGGCAGCATTCCAGGGAAAATGAATCTCAGCATATAGCACACATTCTTTGTCCCAGTGCTGTAATTGTGGGGCCCTTGAGCATCAGAGATATTGGCAGGGGCTTTCCTGAACTTTCAGGCATGCTTTCAGACCCCGCTGCGGCCCCAGAATGAAAGGTGGGATTGGAGTAGCGTTGCAGTTGTGCTGGAGAAAGGCTTAGTGTCTGCACTAATGAGAGCCAGGCTGTTACATGCTGACTGGAGGCGAGAAAATCCAATGTGGACCTCCAAGATGGAATAAATAAACAGAGCTCGAGTGCACAGCTCTGCTCGCTTAGAGAATGGCTTTTCTTCTTTACCCCTCCAGTGGCTCTTTTCTTCGGACTTTTCCTACTATAGCA
Organism: Brachypetersius gabonensis; assembly: GCA_037577145.1. Taxonomy (NCBI): domain Eukaryota; kingdom Metazoa; phylum Chordata; class Actinopteri; order Characiformes; family Alestidae; genus Brachypetersius; species Brachypetersius gabonensis. The sequence goes on from JBBJLR010000153.1 coordinate 19,843,263, forward strand.
AAGCAGTTCTGCAGTGACAGCTGAAACTGTGTGCCCTTCTTGAATGGCTTGTATGACCTCCCATGAAACAAATGAGTATGACAAACAGGAAGTCATACCATTATCCTCTTAGTTTGAAGAGGAATGTAGCCTCACTTATGGCCAGGGTATATGTGGTGATATTGTGATTTTATATGTGATTTATGGATTATTTTCTTAGTTTTGACGAGAAAGGAATTATTTTGTGGCAGAACGTGCCTACCTCAAGTGGCTTGTCCTAAAAAAATGTACAAAAATGTAAAAACGTACTTTTACAAACTGTCCTCAAAAGATTACACCAATCATACAAATAATATTCATAGGCAAGTATATTTGCTTAAAGTGCATCTGCAACATTATGGTCAAAATGTGTTCTAAACACTTTTTACATTATTCCTGTGCCTTAGGTCTTCAAAAATGATCATACATCTTTCAGTTTATTAATAAACATTTCATTTTATAAAATGCTTTCAGTAACCTGCGACAATAGCTTGGTGCCACAGACAGTTCTCTAAGAATTGCCAAAGAATGACTACTTTTGTTTTCCTAAAGACCCAAATGTGTGAAGAAGAAGCACATTTGGTTCCCCAAGGAGGGTTTGAAGGTATGAAGAACCTTTCAAAGGTTTAAAGAACTTTAATTGCCCAAACCAAGGGCTCAATTGTAGGGATCACACCTGCTGTCATGACACCTGCTGTTAAGTTCTAAGGTTGCTAAGTTACTGTACCACCACCCACTGACCTGGAAAACACTACACTACTATATTGTTAATACAATCAATCTCTTTCTGGCTTGTCCACATCAGTCTAAAGGTCCCTTAACAGAAAACTAATTTCAAAAGTTAAACTTTCACTTTTATCTCGATGAACTGCATGGCATGCCATACCCTTCAGGTGTGCCATACTGCAGGCTTCTTAGAAACACGCTGATGTAAGTGATGTGAAAGTTACTGAGAGCTTGGAGGCATATCCAGGCTGTATAAGATGTGGTGTAATGTAAGGAGGATGACTCATAAAGGTTCTGTTCCCCCAAGTATATAAACAAAAGGCTTTGCAAACAGTTCAGTGATTAACAAAATAGCTTCTAACGGATCCTTCAGAGGAGCCGACGTCTAGATGGCGTAAGAATGTGGATGGAGTCTCCAGGCAGTGATTTACAGGATGCTTAGCATAATGTGAAATGGGGCTGAACTTGGTGGTGTAAATACAAAATGTGTTTTTGGTAGATGCTCCATAATATCTTCGTAACTCAACTGAAGAATCCAATATTATAGTGATTTAGTAAGCATCATTCATCTCAATTTAATGAGAGAACGGATTATATTGGAGTCTCATTGATTTGTTGTTCCTGGCCTGGCCTATGCCTCATCTTTTGAAAGCTCAATAGTTCACCGCATGCTTTTGGATAGCTCTCATTTTTAAAAAAAAATGCCTTTGAAAAAATTGTCCTTGGTCCAATTTGCAACAGAAGTCACTTTAATTTCTACTTTGTTATTCCAGATTGTTCTTTAGCTCCCGATTAACTTTTGCCTGTCTCTGGTTCCTTCTTGGGATGCTCACTTTATTCCTCATTAGGATAATTTTCTTGAATGAAATCTCAGGAGAGATACTGTTACGCAGTAAGCTAAAATGAATTTGGTTGGTAAACTTGAGATGTGAGGGTTTCTGTATTGTGAGGTGTGTTATGCCTGATCATGCTACTGTATGTTGCATTTTGGTAGAATGATTCAGCAAGAACTGCAAGAGTCAAGACAGAGGTCATCATACAGGAAAACAGTACAATAGGGTTGTTGTGTGTCCATTTACGCAATAATTGTGGTCACTAATCATTCTTCTGTATCTACTGTGTTGAAGAGTTTTGTTTCAAACTGCATCCAACCTCCTAATGTATCAGATCCAGCCAATCTAAGACTTCTGTGTTCCCAAACATCTCTCAAATCTCGTAAATGGGTGATCTCAGTTTTTCCAATAGCAAAACTATACAATATTGTGACAATATCACACACTGACAAAATGTTCGGAAAGGATTGCGATAATACAATTTTATATCAACATATGCCTAAACACAATGCGTGATACAATCAACAGCATATACAGTAATGGCCTTACGCTTCTTCCTTTAGTCTGCAGATGTTTTGCAGAGTATAATCGTTTGGAGAGAAAATCTTTTATGTAAAAAAAAACCAAAAACATTTGAATTAGTACGTAGTCTGTCTATTCAGCATGCATCACAATATGTTTTTTTTTCTTTTCAGAACAGCACTGAACTCAGTCAAATAGACCAAAGCACATACTAAGACTACACATATTAATGGATGCTTTATGCCTCCGTAGAATGAATTCGGCTTAGTTCCATACAAATCAAATGCAGCAGGGAGACGAAACGCCTGCCCACCTTGGTCACCCTGACAATGAGTCTGAGTGGGTAAAAAGCACTCTAGCTCTCTCTGAACAAGCTTTTGCTGGTGAAAATGTCAGAGCGGGTCAGGAGGAAACTGAACAGCTTATTAGATCTGACCTTGGAACGGGAGAGAGAACTGGAGACAGGAGGCAGCATTGATGCGATTCATTTAGCCTTCCTGCAGCATAAGTTTGCGGGCTCTCATCACTTCCTGGTTAAGTTGCTTCAAGGCCAATCATCCCTTATTCCATTTCTATGCACACAGCAGGGCTGACCTTATTGATCTTTTAAGGAAGGCTAGCATTAAACTGGATGTAACACTCTCCATTATCAAGGTTAGACTTTCTAAAGTTTTTTTCATTATTATTTTAGCATTCAAGTTCATAATGTTTCTGTCAATGCTGTACAAAATGGCATGTATAAATATATAGTTCTCATCTCTAGTGCGTAGTGCTCTGCCCTGCAGAGTTTCACACATTTCTTGCTAATTTACAAGATCTTAAGAAGTTGGATCAGGTGAGTTCGGGCAAGGAATGCATGAAACTGTGCAGTACATTAGAGATGGGAAGAATTGCTTTGAACTTCTCAGAGCTGGAGTACCCCTGCATGTTTTTGTGTATTTTAACTGTCGTGGCAGTGTTTGAGCAGGGAAATATGCAGGCCAGAGGTACTCTAGGAGTGGTAATGGAGACCTCTGCCATTTAAGCTCTGAAGCCCATGGTGTGTAGCTCCTTAGATTGCAGTTTAATGGGAGATTTGTTCATGGACTTAATTAGAGGCTTAGCACCTTTGGGCTCTGGTCAAATAAACAGAACGGAATACCTAGAACAGCTTCACCAATTACCACCATTCAAATGAGGACATGTCCTTGACTTCTTAAGGACTCTTAGTTCATAATATCTACTGATTCAAACAAACAGGTGACCACTCAGCCAGAACCCTTGGCATTTGACTTTCATGAGCAAAACTATGGCCTGAAAGGTTGTGCCCTCTTAACACAACGGGTCAGAAAACTATCCAGACAAATTGCCACCAAATAGAGCCCCTCTCAAGTTTTCCCTTTCAGCCTTGGGAATAGAAGCAGGCATCACCAAGGCAACCTGCCCATAATGAACTTCTGCAAAGTGCCACTTTTAATTAGCAGGGAAGGGACCTCAGACAATTTTCAGGCTATGACAGAGCTGTCATCGTTAGCATGACTAAGCGCTCCAAGCTAGAGACAGTGTCCCAGAGAGAAATAATAATAATTAGATGGAGATGAAGGAGAGAGAGAATGAGATAAAAAAGAGAGGAGGCAACAAAGAGTGAGAAAGAAAGAGAGAAGGAGAAAATGAGAGAGAGAGAGAGAGAGAGAGAGAGAGAGAGAAACAGTAGAACTGACTGACAGATTGTTCTAGAAGGATCATTCTCAGCACAGGAACACCCCATCAGTTTAAAACCAGTGATCCAGAGCTTGGCTTCATCTCTCCAGTTTCCTACCTGCAGTGCTTGTGAGGGCCACTTAGGGTCTCAATGACGAAGCACTCCCCATCGTTCAAGCAATAGGCCAGGTCCTTCTCCTGACATGGCTTGAAATGCTCCGATTTCAAAGGTGGGAGTGTAGGGGCCGCTGGAAGACAAAGAAAGGATAAAGAAGACATATTGTTACTGCTGAATTGCTTCACAAAGTAATCAAGATGTTGCCCATGGTTTAGAACAGCAGTTTTTCAATCCTGGAACAAAAGTACAATCAGTTCCAACATCCTCAGTTAAGCTAAGGAAAGACATTGCAAAAACAATTAGATGAGCCAAATGTGGTACAGCTGTTGCTACTAGAGTGGACAAGGCTTTGATGCTCCAGGACAAGAAAGGCTATTTTAGACTAATGAATAATTGCTCAAGCCGGTTTAAAAAGTCACTATGTGGGCGTTAAAGTTTAGCAACTAATAACAAGCTTGAATGTCAAGAGAATTACTTTTTGGGTTAAATTTGTCTTTACAGCAAGAACTGCTTGGTCACTATCATCACATTCATATCATGTTATTGATATTATTGACCATGACCATATACCCATCCATGCACAGTGTTGGGCAGTAACACGTGATTTGATTTGATTTTTTTTTTTGTAGAAATGTAGTAATTTAACACGTTATAATTTTAAAACTAGATTCCCAAATTAGATTAAAACAATTAGATTACCATTACAATTTCAGGTAACGTTATGGTACTGCTGCGTTATCCATTGTTCATTAAATGCATTCCTTCTTTTCATGAACAATGAACTGAACGAATAAGTCCACAAATTATAAACGTGCACGTAAGTGATGTTTATTCTCGCGAGACAGAACGCAGCTCATGTTTTACTTTTGATGATTATAGTCTCCCCTCCTATGATCCTATATCCTCACATGTGATTGGCCAGAAGGCAGCCAGGCTGCAATCAAAACAAAGTTCTCAAAAAAGGCTCTCACTCGATGGGAGTCGGCTCTTCTGATTCACCACAAAGTCGGCTCTTAGATACAGAAGGCAGTTCGTTTAAACATTTTACTTTGTTTTTTGATAAATCGGCAATGATTTAGGGAAAACGACAGGTTTTGTTTAATTTAAGTTCAGTTCTTTTCTGAGCACTTTAAAGGATATTGTCTGAACGTTGCATTTCAGGCAGACACTTTTTGTTTACATTTTGTGTTAATATTGTCTGAATGAAATTTCCATATATAGTATACCTGTACCTCTTTTTTTCACTTTCAGTATAACATGATGCGTTGCTTAAGTGGTAAGAAATATTCTCAACCTCAAAATTGGGTTTTAATGTATCTTATGTCTGTGATTGTTCAGTGGTATGATGGATAGAAGGAGAAGATTGAAGCAGTTTCATACAGAAAGACGTATTAAAAATGTAAAAAAAAAAAGTGAACTAGTTCATTTTTTGAGCTGTGAAATTGTTTTTACAACATATGTGAACTAGTTCATTTTTTTTTAAATAAACTGAACTTTGAACTAGTTCTTTTTCAGTGTGAACTGGCACAACACTGGCGTTACCAATAAAATCAAGTGCTTTAACATCTTTATTGTAACCTGCGGCAGGCAGATGTCACGTGACGTCATCTACGGGAACCATTAATGCAAGAGTGTGTTTGAGCTGTGTTAATTAAGTGTTTCTTTAGAGGGTGGGGGAGTAACTAGCAATATAACTAGTAATATAACTAATTACTTTTTAAATAAAGTAATCACATTAGTAATTGTATTATTTTTAAAGTTAGTAATCAGAAATCAGTAGTTTAATTACATTGTTAAAGTAACTTGCCCAACACTGTCCATGCATACACATATAACACAAAATCAAACTGACCTGCCCTGAACCTTTGTTTGGACAATAGTCTAAATGCTTTCCCATTACTCAGAGGCTGTCATTAGGCCTGGCAGAGGCCGTGCTATAATACAGTGTGTGTAACGTTAATACAATGCGCTGAGTGTTTGCCTTTCTGCTGATCCATGACTGCGGGAAGATGGATGAGAGAGTGGAATAATCACTCTCTCCAGCCTAATGAGATTAATATAGGAAGCAGTCCACTGTTTGGGAATAAGACTCCATCATGATGAATAGAAGCAGGCCCCACGTTTGCCAAAGCTGATGTAATATCAAGACTCTTTTTCCTCTTCTGATAACACAAACTCCAGAAATGATCTGTCAGCACGGCAAATGTAACGTGTCTTAAAAGGCTGTGAAAAGTTCTCAGAGGAATCTGTCAGTTAGCTACAGTTCAAATGTTCAATGGGGTATACTGAATCTATAGAGAGGTTATTCAAACAAAGTGATATGGCTAACATCACTGTATATTCATGTGCGGTAGTAAAGTGTTTGGGTAATTTGAGCATAGTTTTTAGATGATCATCTTGAGTGAAGTACTCCAATTAAAAATGCCCCATTTTCCAATGGGAAGTCACACTGATTCATCAAAAATTCTACATATTTCAGAGGTTCAGATGCAATCGAAGCTAGAGTGGGTTTGTTGTGAAATGGATAGAAAAGCAGCAAACCTATGCAGGTACTTTTCTCCCATATATGTACTTATATGTATTTCTATATAGGCCAATAATTCTAACAAGACTAATTTAAAACAATGTTTTAGGTATCAGGTGCATTCATAAACCATTTCATGTAATAACGTCCTGTAGGGTAAGTTTTAAAAGTACTAAACTCTTTAGATGAATTGTTCCATTCACCACACTGTGAAAAGAACATCTCACAACGAATCTCTCTGAATGCTACTGAAGGTTTCAGTATGAGCATCGAAAAAGAAGAAGTGTATGATGCCACCTGTACTTGTCATTACAGTCATGTTATCTTCTAAACAATAACAACTACCTGATACAACCCCTACTGGGAACTGTCTACGAACCAGAGCCACATGCACACTATTGCATCAGTGTCACTGCTATAAACGGTCCACCAACAAATAATAACTGGTCAGTAGTGGCCCAGTGGTCAGAAACTGTTCAGTGAGTGCATTAACTCAATAGAGTTATACAGCGCAACAGCAGCTTTTCCTGCGCTGAATAAGACTGCTCATTCCTTTCGTTCTGATGATATCTCGCCTGCCAATCAACTCTCCCACTGACACCTTCATTAGCAGGCCCAGTGTAATCGGTTCCTCCAGACAGCGCCGGATAAAAGCAGACCATTAAAGAAGCGTTAGCCTCGAGCTCTCTCATGGATCTTGGCTTTGCCGGGTCCCTTCTATCTTGGTTTTTTTGCTGGAGGCTGAGGCATTGAAAGCAATGGGTCTAGGGTGGGATTCCCATGGGCTGTTCGTCAGAAGTCACATCTCTCCTCATGCACAGCGGCCCGGCTGATAGTCAAGGTCACTGCGAATCGATCAGGACAGGTGTGGTGGATGTCAAGGATGGAAAATGTGGCCAAAATGGACAAAGTCTTTGTAATTATAAGCACTCATGGAACAGTATGAAGTTCTAGGCTTCTAGTTCTAACTTCAGAGAAAACTGTATATGTTAGTCTAAGTTTATGTAATGGATAATGGGCGGTCTAAGCCCCAGAGTTTGGAAAACATTCGAGAAAAACTTGTGTGTCAGAGTAAGTTTTTGTCCACTGCTAAAAGCTTTCACACTTGTCTCTTAAAAGGTCACTGGCAATTTCCTGCCTCAAAAAGAAGGACTGATTCATTCTTTTTGTTCCATTGACCATTCAATGGCAGTAACCCTTTCATCAGCTGATTGACCCAAGTCTTTTTTTCCAACCTGTCACAACCAGGAACCTCTGAATACTACATTTTATTTTGAGTGCTGCCTTCTGTAGACAGTGCACTACATAATGCATATACCCCGGGGAACTCTGGGGTTAATATGGTTTTCTCCCAGACAGCTTTTATTCAAAAGAAAGACAAGCTGCCTTAGTACCCTGTGGCAAATACAAATGTTTAATAGTCTATAGTCAATTTCGCAGACAATTTTCATCAGAATGTTTTTCAGATCCTCTGAATTATGAGGATGCTAAAGAAGCTATATATGATTACTTCTGCATGCAGTTTACAGTACAGGCCATCATTCAGTACATGTCATCATTCATCTGGCAACCAAAATATTCCATTTTGATCTTGTTTATGGAAAGTATATTAGCATTATTTCAATTTTTTGTAAATGTAATTCAGAAGTTTGGGGTGACACTAGAGCTGGTTGTAGTGAGTAGCAAGGGTGAAGAGACACATCTCAATTCTGAAAGTCTATACATCAATTAATTAATAAAACAGTACAAGAAACAGTTGGAGCTGTTTCTTATTTAACATGAAATTTCACTTGTGGATTAAAAGTCCCGTTTTTTGTCTTTGATAGTTCCACCCACTATCAAATACACGCACCAACACATGAGGCCACCAACACTGGGAGGATAAATGTGGGCAAAGGTTTCCTCTGATTCGCATGAAGTGGCACTGCAACATTTAAATACAAAGACACTGAACAGCATAACATGATGCCCATGCTGGCCAGCATCTCACTAGGTGATGTGGGGAAGGGGGCATCCTACTCAACCCGGAGCCAATACCGCGATCATAAGATGCATGTTTAGTTGCGGCAATCAACGCCGCTCAGGTGCACCATTCTGAAGATGTCTCACAGGCAGTGCGTTATGATTTGATGAATTTTCAGATGGCAAATGCAGCTTACACTGGATCATGTGCCACTTATAAACATCACATCTATATGGCACAAATAGCACATGTGCCAGACAGATGGTAAAGCAAATCATGGTTTTAAGTATCAAAGCCTGAAGAGATGGCTACAGCCATCTGTGTTAATACTGTAGTCACCGAAACAACAATTATGCCTTCACTCACCCTCTAAATTTTCACTTTGAAACTTTTACATTTTTGCAATGAATTCTATTTTCTAGCATGTGTACTGCAATGTATCAACTAATGTTCATACCATGTAATCTGACATGTTTGCACCATGACAGTGTTAACTGTTGACAATACCCACCCAAGTTTACAAATAAAAATTAAAACTATAATAATAACTAATCAAATCTGTGCATTGGATATACAGTGGTTTCATGCGTTATATAATAATAAAACATAATACATAAACGCAGCAGTCAAAATCAAACCCGTGCATGTCAGGACTGTGTCATCAAGTCTTTCTGTGTACGATTTTGGAGTCTTTCTGTGGGAATATGTGCACATTCATTCTATAGAGTGTTTATAAGGGCAGGCACTAATGTTGGACAAGAAGGCCAGCCTCACGATCAAGTCAGCCTTAATGGACCTTCTTTGTGCACTGGCGTACAGTCATGCTGAATTAGAAAAGATTGTTCCCCAAACTGTATCCACAAAGCTGGAAGCATGGCGTTGTCCAAAAATGTTTTGGTATGCTGAAGTATTAAGATTACTCTTCACTGAAAGTACGGGGCCTAGCCTAATCCCTAAAAAACATAGGTGTGTCCCAGTACTTTTGTCCATATAGTGGAGCAGCTGGTAGCCTAGTGGTTAGGGTGTTTGGCCTGCGATCAGAAAGTCGTGGGTTTGATTGCCAAGACTGCTAAGCACCTCTGCGTTACCCTGAGCAAGGTACCGTCCCCACAGACTGCGCCCCAGGGGCTGTGTTTCTGTCTGCCTGCTGCTTCACTTGGTGAATGAGTTAAATGTAGAGGAAGAATTTTATGCTGTTCACATATGACATAACTTTCACATCACTATATGTTTTCAGACATAATTGGACAGTTCAACATGTTTAGAGGAGAACATTAACTGTTGATTCTGTTACACTACCTTTTAGACGAATGGGCTGGCAAGAATTTACAGGAAAGACTAGAACTCCCAGCCATGGATCACTGTGGTAAAACCAGGGATCAAGCTTGCAATCTCTTAGACTTACATGGTCAGGCCTGTAATGGGCATTTTCAGTCCTGGTCATGCAAAGGTGCACAATAAGACAAGTGAATGAACACTGACTGTGATTCACTCAGAAGGTGAACTGAGACCTGGACATGTTGGGACATGCTTGGTCTAGGACACAAGCTTCCGGGAAAAATAACTGTTCCTCACACACCTACATAAACACAACAAATACGTAGATGGGAAAGCCGCCCCTAAAGCCCAGCCACTCCATTCATATCCATACTGTTTCTACCCAAAGCCTGAGCAGAGAGGACAATAGACATGTCAGGGCGTGTGTGTGTGTGTGTGTGCTGGAAGGGTTTGGAAAATGGCTGCTATTTCCCTTGGCACTGAGTGATCTAATAAACACAGCGGCTCTTCTTCTGCCTTCATATATCTGCCCTATCAAAATCCGCTGAATCATCCCTGTCGATATTGGCCTGGGAGGTAGACTGCCACTGAGAGAGCCACCATAGTGTAAAAAGTGTGTGTTTGCAAGGCAAAGTGCACTCCATCACTTCTATATTATATTGTAGTCCGAGGTAGCTGATGCAGAGAAATAAAGACAGTCGATAGCATGCAAGCAGGTAGGATTGCTACACTAGGGACCCAAGCAAGGGGTTTATTTTAGGTATAAGCTCTAATGGTGGCACAACAAAGCCGTTTTACCATCTTTCTGAATTACCACACAGGACAGTAAGAGGTGGTTGATAAAACTATGTAATGTATTCCACACAGGACAAAAAAAGAACACCGTTGTACTGTTTTGTACAAATAATCTTAAAATCCTTAGAACAACATTTCAGACATTTTTTCCCTGACTCATGATAAAGCTCACCACTGATGCTCCTTTTTGTACTAGTGTTAACTAGTTACTCGTTAACAAGTAATCCAAACCTAAGCTACCATGAGCCTAAAACCATGTTGAATTCCTTAAACTGCCATAGACTTGTTTTTAGAGATTACTGACACTGTATAACATAAGTTTCTTCAAAACTAGACAAACGTAAGTGGCAGAATTAGATTTGTCCTCTCACAGCCTGCACTTTGATGTGTTCCTGATCTTACGACAGTTTGCTGAAGGTTAACTGGTGGTTTGTGAGTTTTGATTACATATTATCGACTTCACCCTCACGGCTGCAGTGCAAACTAAAAAAATAACACAAGGCACATCTTGACAGGTCAACTACACCTAGGAAAAAAGTAATAATGTATTCATACAGCATAATGTCCTTCACCAAGGTATTGTCTTTGGAACATCACAAGCAAACACATATTACATCATGTGAATATCATATGATCACACATGACATGAAATTGAATGTGATCATACATTTCCAACATGATCACACATTTTCCCAAAAGTAACTGCAATTTTTTACCAGATGTGATGTGATTATATGAAAAATGTGATTGGATAAAAAATATGACCTGACGCAATTATCCTATCCACTAGTCCACCACCAGCCTTCAGATTGTCCTGTGTATCCCTTATCACAAAATAGGTTAACATGTGTCCTGCTTAGTGATGTTCCCCATATTTCCTGCCCCATTCTGTAAATTTCACCCCCCCACCCCATTGAAATGACTGTTGTATTTGTTTGGCAATGATTAATCTGTCAAAAAAACACACTTTGGAGGCCCAGAGCATTGCCACACAATGATAATGATGATTCTAACATTTGCTGCATAAAAAACTTAATATTGCACAATGCATAAATAATTATTAAAATAATAGCTTGTGTCATGGCATTCCTTTTTAAATGTAAAGGCCACAGCTGGTGTCAGTGCTGTCCCGCCTGTGGGAGGGGGTACATTTTTCTCTCCTGTTCTTTTCTAGCAGGCCTGTGACTCCCTGGAGTCCCATAGAATTCTTTTCCAAATGTCACCTTTTTAGTGAGCGTGCGTGCGTGTCTGTGTGTGTGGGTGTGTGTGTGTGTGTGTGTGCATGGTGTATCTGCAAGATGCAGAAAGAAACGCAGACTGCCAGATTGCAGGGATGTTAACAGTCAAGCGATGGAGGAGTTCTGGCCTCTGGCTCATTAGCAATCATACATGTACACACACACACACACACACACACACACACACACACACACACACACACACACACACACACACACACACAC
>JBBJLR010000153.1:19855282-19874320 GCA_037577145.1 Brachypetersius gabonensis
CAGACAGGTTTAATTGATTTCATGCCAGGCCCAATAAAAAAAGTGTTCCTTTAATTTTTGTGAGCAGTGTATATAAAGTGCATTATCTGGCTGAAAGAGGCCACAGCCATTAGGGAATACTGTTGTCATGAAAGGACTAACGTGGTTTGCAGCAATCATTAGGCAGGTGATACTGTATGTGTCAAAGTAACACCCACATGAATGCCAGGACTCAAGGTTTGATGATATAACATGAATATGATTCATCAGACCAGGCCACCTTTTTTATTGCGCTATTGTCCAGTTCGGATGCTCATGTGCCCATTTTAGGAGCTTGACAGGGGTCCTCAGCCCCATATGCAGAAAGCTGTGATGCACTGTGTCCTGATCCCTTTCTATCATAACCAGCATTAAACTTTTTCAGCAATTTGTGCCAACATAGCTTTTCTGTGGCTTCACTCTCCACATGCATCAGTGAGCTTTGGGTGCCAATGACCCTGACACCGGTTCACGAGTTGTCCTTCTTTGGACCATTTTTGGCAATCTAACTGTCTAGCCATCACACTTTGGCCCATCTCAAAGTTGTACAGATCCTTGTGCTTTCTTATTTTTCCTGCTTCAACAACTCCTATGAAGAACTGACTCTTCACTAGCTGTGTAATATACCCCCAAAAGAGAAAGAAAGAGAGAGAGCAAGAGAGAGAGGGATAACGAGAGAGAGAGAGAGAAGCATAAGCATCAGAGGGCACAAAAAAGAGAGCAGTTCCATGTCCCTCCCCTTTTTTTCCATCCATCCATCCTCCATCCCTCTTCCTCTTTAATCCATCCTCTTTTCCCAGCCTTAGGGTCCAGATAATTCATTATGTCTCCACATCTAAGAAGAAGCTCTTCAAACTATCTCCCAGTACAGTTTCTCCTCCAACCAAACACACACACACACACACGCACACGCACACGCACACGCACACGCACACACACACCCTTTCTCCCATGGGGATTGTAGTTATTTATTTTCACAGCATCCCTATCCTCTAATCTCTCCGTGTGCTAAGTTGGACTAAAACTCCCCCCTAAATAATTCTGCCACTTCTGCTGCAAAGGTTAATGAAGTAATTAAAAGTCTGTTTGGGGAATTAAGAGCAGAGAGTGAAAGTGTTGCACCGCATGACCACTTCTGATACCTTTTTGACTGGCTGCAGGTGCAAACATTCCAAAAAAAGAAAACACCTTGGGAAGCGGCACGCCCACCTTATCAATGTGCCACATGATGTCCTGTCACTTTCTAAATCAGCTGATGCCTTCAATCGGGGCTCCATTTGTGGTGGAACAAGCTGTCTATGATTCTGCAATAGTGACCCTGCACCTTCACATACAATTGCTTACAATCAAGTAGAACTGAGCCCTTTTTCTACGAGTGTGTTAATATAAGCATAATAATGTGGAAGGAAGTAGAAATGTTAGCTAGGTAGTTTTGCAACTTGCCATATGTCACCCTTTACAAAACAACAATTATAAAAAATGCATCAGTGTACCATAATTGTTGTACTTTTGGTCATATATTAGTGTATTTTCTCCTCTTTGAAAAAAGTAAAGAATTCGCTAAATTGGCTTAAACTGCCAAAGGTTCGGTTAAAAAAACGAGATTTGCAGAACCAATGTGGAGGCAGTTCTATGAGGCATTAAATGAGCACTGTGAGTGAGACCATCCTAGCAAAAGCAATAAAATTTCTATTAACGTCATACGATTTTATGTCCCGTGAACCTGCCTGCAATGTTGACATGCCAAGCTCTGTCATTCCAAGATTTTATTTTACAATTAACAACAGATTATGATGGGAAAAGAAAGCTAAATGTAAGTTTTTAGACCAGTACAATATAACAACCAAAAAATATATATATAAAAATAATATTGGCACAAGTAGGCAACATATTTAGTATACAATTGAATATTCATTTACACAGAATGAAACAGATAAGCAAAACTACACAGAATATGATGATAGGCACTGAAGCCTTAAATTAATCTGAAATGTTTATCCTGTAATATCTTTGATATTGTATCAAATGTTGCAATCAGTTTGAGTAATATCACTCCTTTGAATAACATTGGTGGTGATATGCAATTATGAATCTCTGATGTGCAAGACTGAGCTTTGAGGAACTGAATTAGTGGTGCAGAATCAGCATCAGCATTAGCATTGTGTTCCTGCAGATATTACACCGTCCTCCCAGGGTGCTCTCCTTCTTGATCTCTCTCACACACATACAGACCCACAAACAAACACACACACACACACACACAGGTATGTGACTACAATGCAAGTGAGAAGCGGCAGCCATCTCCCCACTGAGAGTTATAATTAATCTCTCTGTATGAGGTGGCCAGCCGAGGGCCCGAGCAGAAAGGGCAAGGGTACGTCCGAAACGTTAATGAATTTCTGACAAACACATGTTTTTTGGGGGGTTGTTTTTAGATTTTATTTTTGGAACAGATAGGCCAAAGAACTGATTTCCACAATTTTCTGCTCACCTACAATTCAGTTTATGTTTGAAGGTGATTTCCTTCGAGCTGCTATGAAACTACCTGTACAAAACAGGTAGTGGATGCTAATAAGATTTGGATTGTAAAAGCAGCAGGACTAAAACAGTCACACCAATGATTTGCATTGCCTCGTAAGGTGGGTGTGGCCAGGGCTGGACAGGAAGATTATAAAGGTTATGATGTCGCTTCAAGCAAGCCAACTTACTTACTGGCTAAATTGCAACATGACTATACCAGATAAATAAATACTTGATGTATTTTAGCAATCTCCAGAAAAAATGTGGATAAGTACAGTGGTTGGCAGCAATATATTTGACTTGTGTGCTGCCACGCGAAACAAAAGGAGCTAACATTACAGTTCTTCATTTGGTTAACTGGCCCACCAAAAACAGTAAAGCGAAAAAAGTGAACATAATTATTCATTTATTCATTCATTCATTTTCTATAACCGCTTAATCCTTACTAGGGGCATCTTTACCTGGAGCTTATCCCGGAACCAATGTGCACGAGGCAGGGACTGTGTTTCTCAGCGTGTTTGCACTGCGATGGACTGGAGACCCATTTAGGGTGTTTCCCTGGGTTTCACCCCGTAACTGCTGTGATAGACTCCAGCACGCCCCATGACCCTGATTAAAGATCAGTGGCTTGAATAATGAGTCTATAAACTGCTGTGGCTGACCTGTGTGGAGCTAAGAGATTAGCTAGCTACCTTGTCTTGTTTAGGATTAAAAAGACAGAGGTGAGGACAATAATACATTCTTGTAACTGACTAGCAGTAAAGTTGAAATATTTTTATCCCAGAAATCCCTCATAGAGCCCAAATATATTAAAGTATAATTTTGTACTGATGGTAAGAAAAAAAACGTTTGAGTCGAAAGAGGTGAGAAAAGCTCTGAGCTGAGATTTGTGAATATGAGTGGCATGCTTCTCAGGGACTAGCAGCAGACAACAATAACAACAACAACAACAACAACAACAACAACAACAACATTCCTCTCATCCAAGCGTTTACCTGACAGCACAGCACAGGGCTTGTAAGCGAACTTGCAGCCAAGTTGGAAAATCTCAGAGGGCAATGAGCAATGCAAGAGGAAAAACACACACACACACACACACATTCATATGCCCCAAACCATTACTCTGCCTATTCTACCGCCAGACACATACACACACCGCTGCTTTCTAACCACGCACCCTCCCCACTCGCATTATCGCATATCAGACCAGCGAGCAAATCTGATTCGGCTGAGACTCCCAAATCTCATCCTTTTTTCTCTTTCCTCCAGCTCGCTCTGTCTCCACCTCATCTCCTTTTCCCTCTCTCCTCCAGTGCCCGCCTGTCTCTCGACCTGCCGTCTCTCTCGCTGTGTAGCGCAGCTCACACTGAATATTTATAGAACCATTATGCGGCGCAGTAGATGAAAAAAGCCTCCTAATCAACAGCCTAGCTGAGAGTGAAACAGCAGGGTTGGCTGCAGAAGACAGATGGACACATGCGCGACAAGTGACCCTGGTGGTCATTATGTATTTTGGTATCTGTACATGTAAACACAGCAGCAGGTAGAAATAAATCAATAATAAATAAGCAATAAGTCATCATATGTCATATTTTCAAACAAAGCAAATGACAAAAGATAAGACTGGACACAGTGCAATGACATCAGTATATGTGCAGTCATTCATATGCCGTGCAGTTCAACTTAGCATGCGATTTGCAGCTAGGGCGGCCTAGGTCCATGTTCTCCCTTCTATCAGCATGGGGCTTCTCCTGTTTCCTCCCATAGTCTATGTGCATGTGCGTCAAATGTACTGGAGATGCTATATTGCCACTAGATGTGAACTGTCACTCTATGACCACTGGGATAGGCCTCAGCACCCCCCATGACCCTGGTTAAAAGTAATGCATAAAAGTATAAAGACACTTTTTTTCATTTGAGTTTGGGAAAGTCTTGTATTTCTAACTAATTATCAACATGATATTAGTAAAATGATCTGTTTGGAACTTAATCTAAAACATCTATAATAAACGACAATGTGCAGAAATCCATTATTTTTGCACTTCTGTTATGATCATGGAAACGGAAACCTTGACATTTAGGGTTTTGAGGGGTTAATGGCAATCACACTGTGAAAGGGAAACACAGACAGGTTGGGCTTTTTTTAGCAGATGAGGTAGAGTCACTGAGGTTAGCTCCTCGCTGAGAGAAAAACAGGAGTGCTCCCAAAATGTCAATCACAGACTGTGCCAGATGGTAGGTGCAGTGTAGGATTACAAACTCACCTTTGCAACGCATCAAACACCTACCGTCCAATTTATTAGAAACACTTGCATTGTTGGCACAAAGTACGGTTGAAGCTCAATATTTTCAGGGTATAATTTCTGTGGGTTTTCCAGTAGCCCTTTATCCGTGTGCAGTGTCAGGACCGCAGCTGACTAGATATTTTAGAGAGTTGTACCACTTTCAACACTGCAGTGACATTGACGATGCTTGATGCCTTCATACCAGTGACAGACACCACTATGCCGCTAAAATCACTGTTGTACTAAAAATATCCTACCAGGTCAATAATGTCTGTTCATCAGTCTGTGCTGGTCTCTTTTAAAATGGTGAATTGAATAGAATAGATCTGTATAGATGGGCTACAGTAATTGTAACTGTAAAATGTACCTAATCAGTAGGTGTTTCTGATAGTGTGGTCAGTAAATGAACACTAAACACTTACAGTTCACATGTACAGCACATGTTTTACACACACACCGATTTGTAGGCACTTGCAATCTTCCCAGTGTTCAGAGCAATTAGTGCCTGTCTGAGCTTTCTGCTTGGGTATTGCTCTGACAGTTCACACAAACACACACACACACAAACACACACACAAACACACACACACTGCCATAATAAGCGTTCCAAACAGCCTGCTTGACATCCTGTAAAAAAGGCTGACTTGCCTGACCTTCCCAACACCCTCTATATAATAACTGCTCCCACTGAACCATCACACATATATACACAAACACACAAGACAATTGGTTCAATGCATACAAACAGCTTCACATACACACAACTGTGGGCATTTCTTTTCTTCATGCCATATTAACATTATATCATTTTTCACTAGATCATCTGCATGCTAAAATGCCTCTGTGCTTGTTTAAATATTCCTCGCTGAGCTCTACGACGGATGATCTTCTGTATGTAAAGAATATTTTGAAAATGGTTTTGTACTACATTAAATGGGTTCCACTATTGGTACAGTCAGAAAAATAGTTTTTTTTTGTATTTTTTTGTGTAGTCAGTAGTTTTATATTCTAGTTCTATATCCTTGAACGTTGAAGGTACCACTGGAATGTATAAGGAGTTTCTTCCCTTTATTTAAGTGGTTCTTTTTCTTTAAAATGCCTTTTAAAACTGAAATGCTTTCTAAATGCTCAGATTTTGTAGGCTGGTGAAATTAACGTATATCCATGAATTCATTCCAAAATAATTTTTTTTTGTTTGTTTGTTTATTGGTTTATTGAATTACGCCTCCTCCTCCGCCGCATAGTTTGAGCCAAATTCATTATTTAAATCTAATCACTGTGCAAACCCTCTTAAAGATTAAAAGATATGCATCCATATATGTTCCCTCTTATATTTTGAAGTCATTATTGTTATTCTAAAATGCTGAAAATAGAAACTGAAAGTGAATGAGGTATGGTCCACAACTTTGACCCTTCACATCATGGAAACAAATGGAGTCAGTATATTTCCTCTGACCGCATCAAAATTCACTGTTTGTTTGGACTGGTAGAAGAGGAGCCATAGAATTTGATTAATCTTTTCTTTCCCTATGGAGTGATAGGAGCTATGGACCACTACAGAGGCAGCAATAAAACACCTGAACTAGCTTGTGTGTGGAGGTTTCATTTCTGGCTTTAGATAGCAGCTAGTCTAGCCTTGGGAAACTCATTCCTACATTGCTATAAATGAGTATTGCGATTTTGAGGTCTTTTATGGAAGTCTGACTCGTTCTGCAGCTCCCTATAGACTTAGATGGGCCCAGCAGTAAAATGGATGTAGGAGAGGCTAATCAAGAGAGAGCATAAGAGGCTAGGCAATGACCAGTTAACATAGACAACACTATAGTTTTCCCAGCAACAACATCACTGTATTTCTGGCAAGACCCAAGAAGGATAGTACAGATCATACTGATATGTACTGAGTTACACCAGCAGCGCACCCTATTTTTGAAGAGACAGAAGACGACAAACCTCTTCTTTGACATCACTGTAACTTCATTCTTGCCAAAAGAGCTGTGTCCTCATGGTTTGTACCTTTTCTGGGTTTGCATCAGTGGACTTAATTCCACTGCTAGATTTGATATATGCAGTTCAGGTTTGTCTGAGGCAAAGTGAAGCATTTCAAGTAGGACTTGAGAAGATACCTGGATTATGGCCAAGGTTACATTGTTTTTGTGTATCAGCAGACAGTCAATAAGCCAGAAGCTTTTTTAAAACGTAGAACTATATTCATAATTTTATTAGAAGTGTTGTAGCGCCACCTTGTTGGTGGACAGATAAAGACTGTAGTCCATCTGCTGATGCACAGTTTGTGTTGTCCAGACTTTAGTCTTTTGTCAGATGACCACAGGGCAGTTCTTGCTGGATATTTAATTGAGTCTGGAACATTCTTAACAATATTTCAGTAACATTTTTGTGCCTTATACACTTCTGGCAGTGTCAGAGACTAAAAGACAGTGGGGCACACCTAATGTGATAGAAAATGTAACTGTTTTTATGTAGTTCAACAGTTTTAACAACATGATTTTGGTCACCTTTTGGTCTCATAGCCAGAGACGGGCAAACACACATCAAATAAAACACCAAATAAACTAACAGTAAGTGTATCAAAATAAACTTTGAAATACAGCAGCTATGCCATGTATCAGTATAAACCACTGTATCTTTATATTCTAAAATACTAAAAATACATTATGTACTCTTAAACAAGAGCCAGTGGAGGGTTGACTGCCTGCTGTTTAATGAAGTTTTCTCACTTTTTACACTACAAAACTACAAAACAAATGTATTTTGATATTATGCGAAACCAGTTTCAAACTATTGAATACAAATGACAAAATTCTAATATTTTGTGTTTGAAATAATTAAATATAGGCCAACACTGTCCGTAGTAATTTCCTCTGCAAATAAGTAATCAGACAAATATTTCTTGAGATTTCCCCTACTTAATCTTAAATGCCTTTTGATTACTGAGTTGTCTGTATCTCATTGAATTAATTCATTGTAATGACAGAGAACGTGCATATAATCAATAAATAAATGTATTTATGTTGGCAGTTGTGGTATAAGTGGTCTTGTTTAAGGCCGAACAGGTCAGAGGTGTGTTTGTGTAGGTTCAGTTTATGATTCACTTGTGAATGAGGAGCCTGGTGGCCTGAGGGAAAATGCTGTTTTCTGATTTGGCAGAACTGTTTGTCAGACAGGAGGTGGGAGAAGAGTGTATGTGAGGGGTGAGTGGGGTCATCCACAATGCTGGTGGTTTTGTGGATGCAGTATGTAGTGAAAATATCTGTGACAGAGGGGAGAGACCTGGATAGTCTTCTCAGCTGTACTCACTAGCCTCTGAAGGGCGTTGCAATTTGCCACCCAACGATTTCCACATCACATCTTGTTATAACTACAGCGAATGCTCTATGTTTTGCTCGATAGTCCCTCTGTAGAATGTGATGAGGCTTGGGCAGCTGTGCTGTCCTCAGTCTTCACAGAAAGTGGAGATGCTACTGGGCCTTTTTGCCAGTGGAACTAGTGTTAGGTTGTCCACATGAGGTTCCCTGGGTTAAGACCACCACGGAACGTTATGCTCTAAAGCATCATCTCCTCTGATGAACTGCTGATGTTTAGAAGAGAGAGTGATCATGTTGTGCCTTTCTGAAGTCAAGAACCATCTCTTTTGTTTTATCCACATTCAGAGAGAGTAAGGAATGAGAAAAGCCTGCATTTTCTTATCTCTCTCAAAAGAGATATTTTTGGGGGGATTTATTTCCTGGACAGATTCATTAAAATGGACTACAGATGTCATGGAAATAAATTGTGTTTCAGTTTTGACATATGGTTCTACTTCAAAAAAAACCCCACTGTCAGCTGGCCTTTACATTTGGTTAAAATGTTATGACAAATTGACCAATAGAAACAGTCCAATATGAGTTCTTGCTTCAACAAAACCTTGATCCATTAACCTACACTGAAAGTTAAGATTGCTTTTGAAGATTCTGACAGCATCAATCTATCTTTGCATTTAGATTGGAATGCTTGCAAGGCTTAGGTTGGAAAACATGGCAACTGTAATTAGTTGATTGCTTTTTGACTTTTTAGTGACAACTAAAATTGATTTGGTTTGTAGTAGAGATCTGTATGTTTTATATGATGATGATTAATCTTGTGCAAATACTTGACCATGAATTAGAGAAAATCACACTTTCCCTTTCTATGCCACTGTTATTGTTGCTGCCAGTTAATATCCAGAGAGTGATTAATGTTGAATAAAGGTAGAGCTGGGTTTCCCTGCCTTGCTCATTTCAGAGCTTTCTTTCCCATTGCAACTCACTGTGGAGTTGTAATGAGTTGGATCAAGTGGGTTGGGTGTAGAAAAGTTCTAAAATATTCAGGGCAGGACCTGAGCTGGGAAACACTGTGGTAGATGGGGGATGACAAATTGTACCCAACAATAGATGAGCTACAATTGTAGCGGAACTAAAGTGTAAGTGGACCCAGTGAGAGGGAGTACAAAGTAAGTAGAGCTACATGAAATGGACAAAATATCAATACCACAATTTTACAGCTACATATTGCGAGCACGATGCATTTCAAGATATGAAAGGGCCTATATTATCACTTTTCTAGAAAGAAAAAGGCCTCTCTGCAAATACTCTTTCAAATGATACAATAAATCACTTATCCATACAGTCCACATATGGTATATAAGATACAAAAAGGCCTGTTATCAAATAGGAGGATTTAAAAATATCTCCTTATTCTGGTTACAGCTGTTTAGCCTAGCCCACTGATGCACCAATTTGCCAACACCTTTAATGACTGAAGAATAATATAAGTAGACTTTTGTAGGAATAAATGACATGAAGACTTCGAAGTGTGATTGGTCACCTTGTCAGAGACACTGTGATTGGTTAGAGGCTCTTGCAAAATAGTATTCAATATTGCAGACAGATATTGAATATCAGTATTGCAGACTGATATTGTGATGACAAGCAGGAGCTATATTGTACATCCCTAAAAGTGATGGAAAAAGGTGGTGGAGAGTATATTCAAAATGAATACTTCCTATGCAAAATCTCCAGTAATTTGTTGATCTCAAGTATCGTTACTCTTACAGCTAACTGTACCATCATCTGCTGCTGAGTGAGCCATAGACTCACAAAACTCTCCAAAAGCAGAGAGGAATCTCCTTGAAGCTGACCGTGACAGACTGTGGTCAGAGAGCAGGAAAGATTGATGGGGGATGCTGGGGTCCAGACAGGCAGAGATGTAGGATTGTTTGGGCACGACAAGTGAGTTCACTCTGGGTTTCCCACTGTGTAGGAGAAGGAAGAGGTCAGCCAGACCATACGTTTCCCTTCTGCAATCTTTAACATCCACAAAACTGTAATCTCAAGCTGAACCCTTGCTTCACCCTTCAACACAGAATCCCTAGACTGGCACCGTCAGCCACACACAACAGCATACCAATAACCCTTTCTCTCCATTTATGCATGAGGAAAGCAGTTGTACATCTAGTCTGAAGTCTCAGAGTTGAATATTCTGTCGAGTTTCTAGCGGATTTGCCTATACTGAGTTTCCAGACACTTCCCATAGAGCCTCCTCTCAGACATGGAGCATTCATCCATAACCAATGTAGGGTACAGAAAGGGGTGATGAAAAGAAGACATCAGACTTTCCAAGTGTCTCACATGTCATTCAGGGTGAGAGTGTGAATCTCAGGATGAAGTGTGAAAATGCCTTTAGACAGGTGTAAAGCTTGCTTAAGTGCGCCAAAGACAAAGAGAATATTTCAAAGTGTTAAAAGTGGTTAAAGTGAAATGACAGGGCAAAGGTAGATCTATCTGATCGACAGGATCTATGGAAACTTAAGATAAAACACTGAAATGAAATAAAATATAAATGAATGCACTGGAAGGGCTAGACAGACTTCGTTTTCTTCATCCAGAATCCAGATTCACCCATCTTGCAGGCCTGGATTCACATTGTGATTATGCAAAGCCTAGAAAGTCATAGTAATCTTTGGGGACTAAATGGCATGTTTTTTGTTAAGTTTTTTTTTGGATTTTGGCCAATTCCACCCACTATTTAAGTCTCCCTATAACTAGATCCTACCAAACATGGATTGGATAGATTCTCTTGAAGTGGATAGATTCTCTTGTAGGTAAAAAGAAATGGGATAAATTACAAAACAGAAATATGTTTGTGAATAAAAAATTTAATAAATAACGTACAAATATAAACCGGCTTCCGGTCAACCAAACAAAAGCAGCAGATTATAGGATATAAAAATGTATACTTTATTTCCATTTTTTTATCATCTTAAAGATAAAAAACAAAACAAAGCAACATAACTATAATATTAAACACTGATAAACATAAGGAGGAAATTGTCTCAGTCATTGTATCTGCAAGTATGTTCAGCATCCAAGCTCAAATAATTTAAAATTCAGACAGAATTCAAGATGAACAGGCTACTCAGCTTTAAAGGTTTGTCTTATTTCTCAGAAGTGTTTCAACAAACATGATGTTCGCACAGGGCTGATGGAACCCCATCTATCTGCTTGAATGTGATTTGATGGCTGGATGGAAACCTGGCTACAGCTTGACATTGAACTGATTGGAAACAAACACAAACTCTGATCTGTCAATACAGTCTGTAAACCAGACATAAGTGCAATTCATTATGTTACTAATTCTAGTCGTTTCTGTCATTATGTAATTACTTGCTGCAAACCTTCTACATCAATCAATCGTATTTGCTTTCCTAGGCGAGGTAGGCGTTTAAGGGTCAGACACTGATGTGCCTGTTGTGTTGTCTCACGCAGGATTACAGGGACTTTCCTCCAGCATCTGGCTGCTCTTTGTGAGTGGGATGACTGGCAAGCCCCCAAGGCATGTATGGATTGTGTAACGTCTCGCTCGTTCACATGAAAGACATCCAGCGCCACGTCCTGCTGCATCACACAAAATCTTAAAGATTTTGTGTGATGCAGCAGGAAAACCCTGCAGCACCCCAAAACCCTCGCACACGTGACAGCATGGCGGTCGACATGCTCTTGAAAAATGACTCTGGTTGACACTGTGAGACTTGACGACATAGAAGTATTGTTATGAATGAGGCCTCACCATTTTGCATATAAATTGCACATGCATAATGCATAAAGAGCATGCGATTTACATGTCAAGGCATACTTTGAGCAAGCTGTGAACTGAAGAGGAGCATCGATTCCCTGGAAAGATGGGTCTGCAGGCAATTAGCAGCAGCATTCCGCATTCGTAAAGGGGCTGTTGACCAGTTTTCAAGGTCTAGTCAGGCATTTGAAAGCTCTTGAGCTTTTAGGTTCCCTGCTTAATCATTTAGCGCTTCGAGGAAGAGGTCAAAAGTAGGCTCGTAGTAATAAGCTTATTCCCGCAATAGATAAAACCTGTAATGAATTTCTTCCACATTAACGACGGATTACTTACTTAAGGATGCCGACACCAAGGCTGAGATCCAGTTAAAAGATGCACGGCAGGTACAGAGCTTTCATTAATACCAACAAACAGATTTAATTAAGGAAACATATTGCACAGCAGGAACATGATGTGCAAGTCTAGCATCTGCTTGATGCCGTCAGTGTTCAGAGTAGGACATACAGGAAAGCAGGAAGTATTTTTTAAGCTGTGCCAGCAACAGTAACCTTCAAACTTAACATGCATGCCAAAAATGGCCAGTGCTGGTCCAAAGATATAGCAATCGACAGGTTCATACATAAGGTCTATATACAGGCTTGTACTCTTGATCCATACCCTAATCTTATCTACATACACATGCGCTGATCATGTTGATTGGATCTTAATGACAAGTGAAAACAGGGCTATCAAAACCCCACAAATTGTGTAATACATCCTCCAGCCTCACATTATTGCCCCCCCCCTTTTCTCTAGGATGGGCTTGTTAAAATGAAACATCCAAAATGCTGAGAATGGATCAACTATGTGTTTGCATTGACAGCATGACTGAGGGGTGAAAAAATGATTGCAATTTACTGTCCTGTGACTTTACACAGTCATGGAGTTTCTGGAATTGCACTCATGCAGCGTCTCACAAGGCATCCACTTAAAATAGGTAGGGACATCTGAGGCCTACCACAGTAGCAGACATCTCTTTAATATGCTAATCTGCATGTATGTAGAAATGAACTACCAATTAAATATTTACACACACCATGGGAGGTCCGTTCTTTAGCGCTACAAGAAGCACGGCTCATGAGACAGATCAGAGTGTGTGAACATGCACGAGTGGATATTTTGTTCAGCGCTGTACTTTGATTTGAGTATCAATATGAAATAAGATACAAATATAACAAATATTATCATATTAAATGTTATTAATATGAAGCAACAGTAATATGAAGCCACTAGGCACATCATAAAGTTTAGATGTCCAAGGCTCCAACAATGTAGTCCTGGATCTCAAATAGACCCCGATGTGTCATTCTGATCATTCTGATGCTTACTTATTGGTATATCTAAATATCACCTCAACAATTACATGTCCATCCTCCACTCTCAGTAAAAGTATTCTACCTTTAGTACACCACCACTGGGTTCCTGAGCAGTTAGGGAACGGAAGTCACTTTGGATAAAAGCGTCTGCTAAATGCTATTAATGCTTTAAAATGAAGGACAAGAAGATCAATAGCCAGATTATAGTCCCCACACCATACATTAACAAGGCAGAGCTAAAAGGGAAGGGTTTCCGATAAATTGGCCAAATGAGTGTAAAGGGAAATACATTCACTTCTGTTAGCAATAGTAGAACAAACACAGTGTCATGCTTTGCCTGTATCTTTGAGCGTAATGAGTAGTGTTAAGCAGATTCTGCTATGTTTCACATTATCAACTCCCAGTAAACAGTAACATCTTAAACGGTCTCTCAGCCCCTGAAATCAAACAGCAAATTAGGAAATGAAAAAAACGTGCATGCCAGAGATTTGAAGGGACGAAAGTAATCTGGCATGGTTAGGAATCCGTTGCTCTCTCTGTCAAATGTCCTCTGTGCAGCCTGTTCAACATGATTAGTATTTTTAGGCAGATAACGGTTAATGAGGCAAAACTTGTCGTAGTGCTGTGATTAATTTGGCCGGCAAGTGAAAGATAAGTTAATTACGGTCCAATCTACAGCCATGTTAGTCTATCAAAGTCAAAATCTTCTCCACAAGGCACACATGCAAGTGTAAGTCCAATGAAGCATGCACGCGCACATACACACACATGCGCACATACACATTTTGCCATTATTCAGTCTCTTTAATTAGCCATTTTTCTTACAAACAAGATAAAAGCCCTTTTCAAAAAGATAAGGAAACCATGTTTGCAACACTGAGGAAAGGAGCTTATTTTATGTACTGATGTATTATATTCATTTAAAATGCAAGAAATCCTAACAAAAATGCTTAATTATATATATGGTTAATTATATATATATATATATATAAGTTAATTATATGGTTATAATGATTATACTTCCTTAGTTGCATAACTAGGATTGAATGGAACATTTTTTGTGAGTTATTTATGTACACGTATGTCTGTATGGAGTTGTTTTTGTGCCATGGGTCTCAGATTGTGCAGAACAGAAACAGAAAACTGTAATAATAACATGTTAAAACAGTGTCGAACAAACAAAAGGTCTAAAGATGGTCCAGCTGTGGACTGCTGCTGTTTATCTCCCAACTTGAGGACTGGGGGAGTGTCAGTGCCAGTAAAGAAGGCCTTTGTGAAGATGAAAAGTCAGAACAAATCTGGCACTATAGTCTGCTGGTTACTGTTTCGTTTCAAATCCAGTCTGCTTGAATACACGGCGTACACAAATATTCACTTACTATTGTATCAGTTTAAACTGTTGTGATTTCATAATAATGCATCACTCGACAGGTTTTTAAATGTTTTAAAAGTGGGGTGGAATTTGGCGTTTGCAAAGTTTTAAACATAAAAAAGCTCTTTAGAAAAAGATATAACGAAACAAGCGGAAATGGTGCGAAGAAAATGACCTTTTTGGCTTGTTGTGGTTACTTACTTGAAATGAAATACTTCATTTCACTTGTCTCTTTCTGCAGTTTCACATTTTGCAAAATTCTAAAACCCTACTCATATTTTTAGGTTTAGATAAAAATCTGATTTTTTTATTATAATATAAGTACAAATTAGATTTACATTTTGCTCTTTAAGTAAATGTCCCAACTGCACTGAAAACGTCATATTACTGAAGGATAAGAATGAGAGGAATAGGTTATAGTCTGAAATAGTAGCTTTTTAGACGCAACATCAAAGAGGCAACACATACAGGTCCATCAGGATTAACCATAGACTTAGTTTAAATTCAGAAACAGACCCAGAAGCAGAGTAACTTCATTCACCACATAAGCAGATGTACTACAGACTGAAGCAGAGGTACTCACTGTGAATTGCCGTGTGTTATGACCTTATATCGATCACTTCTGTGGTATGACTCAATCTCCCAAAGCCTTAAATATAAAGCAGCTCTATTCAGGGCAGTTTTCTGAAAACTGAACTTTCTATTTGAGTTCATTAATCCCATATTTTGTGAGGGATGTGTGATGTTATGCTGCCTAGAGGCGGGTGTTATGGCAAAAATAGCAAAATCACAATTCTTGAAAACATTTCCATGATATATAATAGCTGGAATAGTCAAAGTGCATCAAAAAGTACCACAATAAAAGCTATGAGTAAAATGTTTATTATAGAGTATTTGATATACTGTACTGAAGAATGTTCTGTTAAGCATACCTACTTATGTGCTGCTGGACCACCAATGGGAGTCAAGTGTTATTTTGGATTCGTTCTTGTGACATCATAAAAGTTACATTTACATAAACGTGCTTATTCAGCCAACAGCAGTTTAACACAGCCTCTTCATTTAATTTAGGGATGAAAGGAAAATGCAGGACAAATGTAGATTACATTAGCATTAGTTTCCCTAGTCTCTTAGTCAGCTGTGTCATTGTCACAGAAAAATGGCAAATACATGAAAAATGAAGGATATAGCCCTGTAATTGGTCAGAGGCGCTGGTACTGACAATATTTATGATGTTCAGGAAATCAAAGGTATTTATATCCATACTGATTGCTTTTCATAGATAGTCCTCCATTTCAGTGACCATAAATAAGCGGACAGTAGTTTCTTGGGCGGCTGTGAAATTATCATAGGAAAAAGTATTGATACATACGGTTGGTCAGTGGAAGTACTAACAATCCCCCGGAACGCTCTGAAAAGCTTGTGGTAACATCATTTTTCTTGATAATGATATCGTACCTCCCATGTGTCTCCATTGCCTGTGGTCGTTTTCTGCTTTTAGCCTCATTCACACAATAAATGTATTACAGTCTAATGATTAAGGTCCACTTGGGCCTCATTTTTCTTAAGAAACAAATGTAGAGAAGCAGCGAGTTTTGTAGTAAAGTTTCAGCTCCCCTTTGGCAACTTGCGGCCAAAACACTCCACTACAAATTCGAATAACTTGCTGAGAAGAGAACGAGCTAACTTTTCTTTCTAGTCGTGAAGTGCCGCCCACGGTTAAGCGGGGGAAGACCTCCCTCCAGCTAATGCTTTACTAAGTGGAGCAAAGCCACAGGGGTAAAGTGTGGAGTTTAGAGTTCAATTTTCTCTTAGAGAGGACAATAAAATGAGACACTCTCACACTTAGACACAATATGGAGAGGGTGCGTCTATACGATAGTGTCTAGAGGGGTGCTATTAGCAGCACAGCAAATTG
The DNA here is from genome assembly GCA_037577145.1 of Brachypetersius gabonensis. Lineage (NCBI taxonomy): Eukaryota > Metazoa > Chordata > Actinopteri > Characiformes > Alestidae > Brachypetersius > Brachypetersius gabonensis. Next base: position 19,871,858 of record JBBJLR010000153.1, read on the forward strand.
TCACTTAAAGGGAGTGATGCTGAAAAGACAGATTACTCATGATAGACTGGAATTAGGCCTGCTTTATATGTGCTAAACTGGATGATTTGGTCTCTCTTCCACATGCTAATCATGCTAGATCAGTGTCGTCAAACTTCACTTCTGCACTTCTCCACTTGAACACAACTAAATCAGCCTACAACACAGGAAGGTGTCAAAGGTCTCTTGCTAGTGCTAACCCCAACCAGCACAGTTTATTTACTTATTTACTAAGATGCATGCAACTTTTAGCAGGTGCAAAACCATAGCAAGGGCTGCTGACCCTAGCTTTGAGAACATAAGGTCCCTGCAAGGTCAGAAAATGACTGGGAATTTTTGGTATACATACTTTAAATGTGCACTAAACAGTCTTCAAATTGTTGAAAATGTTTTATAATGTACAGTATATTTTTATATTTCTTTCTTTACATTTTCAAAGATATTCGATGAAAGCAGTTTTTTGTATATACATACATATACTGCCACTTTACTCTTGAGCACTAATTCTTAATTCCCCCACAAGTGGTTCTCCTCACCGCAATAAGGATTCCTGTCCCAACCAGCAAGCAAGTCCACCAGTCCTTTCTTTGAAGCCTGAAACAAAACGACAGTGCTACACAAAGCAAGTTCCCGTTCAGCAGTCTGATGGCCTAAGCTTGTCACATCCAAAAGCAAACGAAAAACAAAAGAGCGTTCAGCCCGTAGCCAAAAGCAGTATTCAGGCAGAAATCAAGAGATGTAGGGATAGCCAACATGGCATCTTGCTGAAAGACAAGCAGCGAGGAAGACGAGTGCTGCGTCTTCTCCAGGAGGGGCTACGGCCCATTTCATCTGGACGCCCGCTCCCCGCATCATCTCTCCTGTCCGCCTTCATTGCAGTTATGTGGAAAACATTTTTTTTCAATGTGCTGACCCTGAGGAACCCAGAACAGCAGGAACACGCTTTCTCTGTACTTTTTCACATACGCTACTCTTCAAAAGTTTGAATCAATGTTTTCGAAGGCCTAATGTTTCAAAACCCCGTTTGCTTTCAGATTTGTAAAAAGGAGCTCTTATGCAACTCTGCAGGTTTCAAATGATAAATAAAAGAATTAATAAAAGCTGTTGCCTAAGAAAACGTAATGAATGTGTCCAGGGTAATGAATAGAGCTGCAGGTGATTCTCAAATGACATTAGCGACAATATTAAAAACAAAATTTACTTCCAGACTGGCTCATATTTTCAAAATTGATGATCAGATCTAATGGTAGACAACTTGACAAAAAGTACTGTAAGTAGATAATTACAGGATAAAATTCAATATCCTACAGATTTGATAGCTTCACAAAATACCAAGCTCCCAAATTCCCAAAATATCAAATACGACATCTAAAACACCTTTTAGTGTCCAGTTTAGTAAATATTGAAACTATACTACACTGAAAGTTCTGACTTTATTAATAATCTAATAAATTACATTGTTTCAGTTAATAGATCTTGATTAGTTGGTCTTTACATGTTTGGTTTCAAGTCAAAAGTTCATTTAAACATATATGTTTAGTTGTATTTTACATGGAAAGTAATTCTAGGTGGCTTAGTTTGTAGGATTACTTACCTCTGGACCAAGAGGTCATGGGTTCAAATCCTACCTTCAGCACCACCACTGGGTTCCTGAACAAGACCCTTAACCCCAAGTTGCTCCAGGGAGTCTGCCCCCTGTAGTTAGGGAATGGAAGTCGCTTTGGATAAAAGCATCTGCTACATGCTGTAAATATAAATGTATCTGTTCATGTGGTTCTTAAAGGCTGTTGTAAATGCACTTAGATCTGAACTTTCTTTTCCTATGTCTGAGATATAGAGTGTGTTTACATAGACCCCTAAAGTATGATCATTATTAGATTTGGCAGTCATGTAAACACCATACTCCGACTTCCAATATCAGATTAAAGTTGTTATTTCAAGAAATTCGATTAAGAGACATGGATTTTAGCTCAGTAATCAGTTTTTAACAAATTATTTATTTGAATGGGAAGCTTTGTAAGAAAAAAAAAGCACTTGGATGATGTTGAACATGGATTCAACATAAATTCAGCATACATATTTTGGAATATATGTTCTTTTGGTACATCATTAGATGTTGCAAAACTGAAGTAGATGAAAACAGGCTTCCCGGGAAACAGTAAACATACTGTTACAGCAATGATATAGTAAAAAAATGACCACTATTTTCCACATTTGAAGGCCATATGAAGTCTTAATAAAAAAACTTACCAGTAATTTACCAATAAATAGGGGCTGCTAATAGAACATCTTTTCTCACATTTGGGGTTTTGGTGGGTTTATTAGAGAGCTGCATGTCATGTATTTTGAAAAAGAATATTACTAATGAACAGTGTTGGGAGTAATGCGTTACAAAAGTAATGTATTACAGTAACATATTACTTTTTGCTGTAACGCAGTAGTGTA
>JBBJLR010000153.1:19876625-19891168 GCA_037577145.1 Brachypetersius gabonensis
TCTCCCACTCGCTGGTGGAACTTATTTTGTAAGGGGCCGTTCACATATCTCACCTAAAAACGCATGGAAAAGCGCTCAGGCATTGTCTGTTAAAGGCTTGCATGTGTTAAACATAGTAATCAAGAATGTGGTGGTGGCCTAGTGGTAGGATACTTGTCTCTGGACCAAGAGGTCATAGGTTCGAATCCTATCTTCAGCACCACCACCACTGGGTCCCTGAGCAAGACCCTTAACCCCACGTTGCTCCAGGGAGACTGCCCCCTGTAGGTAGGGAATAGAAGTCGCTTTGGATCTAAGTGTCTGATAAATGCCATAAATGTAATGTAAAGGATGGACATGGAAAGTCCAGTTAGAGATTAGCACAGTAATGTTTGACTCTCCGGCTAAGGTCTCAGTGTCCCATTCCACAAGACAGACTAAAAGCACCACGTCAGGATCATAGGACACCTTACATCAGCATTTCTCCACATTCTTTTATGTCAAACTAGCCACAAGAACAGCATAAAAACCTTTTTCTTTTAAATTCTCTTTAGGTGTTGCTGACCTCACATGACACCTTTCTTACCCCTCTCTCATCTCAGCTCAACACTTGTTAATTAACAGTTGTGTTTTTGCTCTTTGGGCCCATTTCCAAAAGAAATTGTCCTCTATCTCTTTCTAATACATTTTTAACAGTCATTTTTCTCAGCTTTGATCTTTATTTCTCAGCAACAGCAGTTGGCCTTCCCCTTTTTATGCATTATGTGTAAGCCAAAGGATCTTCGGGACAAATGATGTGTTTTGTTGATTTCTAAGTGAAAATAAGCACACATTCTCAACAGACCCTTTTTTGTTGCACAAGTGGTGTGCAAATGTGATGAATTTAACATCATGTGAAAAAACTAACAAAAAAACATCAAATGTAAAGATGTTGCACCAATAATGTTAGTGTGCAAATAATATAATTTGTATAGTAAACGCTGCAGAAAAAAGTATTCTCTTTAAGTCCATTGGGACATATTTGTTTTCTGTACTGTAACAGTCAAATGGTGTGCCACAAATTCTACTCACTGTAAAAAGTGTAAATACATCTGGAAAATATCTGGAGTTTTAAAGCTAAATTCATTTCTTTAGAAGGTTTAAGTAACTTGATCTCATCATGTTTCACAATGTACAAGTGTGTTTATGTCTATTTCACATCAAGTGAAATGGTGGTTTGGTTTAATTGTTCATGGTAGCTACAAAAAATAATATGCACCCCTGTTCTTTTGGCTGTGATCAAGCTGTAAATAACCATTTCACTGCTATACATCATGCCACTTCACATTCTTGGTGGTGATATTCAGTCACTAAAATGGCAGAGTCGTCCTTGAAGAATTCCTTTAAAGGCAGTGCTGCAGGCATTATGCATTATTGAGACGTATGACATACACACGCATATCTGGAGGACCTTCATACTGAGATTCAGACTGATCAGCAATGACAGGAGGCAATATCTCCAGTGACTGCAGGTTGCTGTGCTACTAAGCAAGTAATGCAATCTTTCAATTCTATTGGATGACTGCATTGTCTTTCAAAAGCACACTTTAGTCCAGGAGACCCATTTGTTTGTAGCAGCTTCATATAAATAGGTTCTAAATTGATGTCAGCATGCATGCATTTCAAAGGTTTTATTGGAAACTGTAGAACCCAGTAGGACCATAATTTTTCTGTGCCTTGGGTGTATGCATATTGTAGTCCTTTTAGTCAAAGTAGCCAAAACAGCCATCTTCTATTTTAAAGCTTTATTTTTAGCCTGGTGTTATGCTTTAACTACCTAAAGGTGGCTCACAGAACAGTCATAGGGTAAGAGGGTCATAAGCCATTGTTAATATGCTTCAAGAAACTAAACATTAGGACAAAAAGAGCTATAGAAGCTTCCAGTTTCCTCCTCAATTTAGCAATCAAATTTCAGCGGATCTCCACTTTGCCGCAGTTGCAGCATTTTGCCTTTAGGAGTTGATATGCAAACTGGGACAAAACTCCAAGTTCAACAGAAATAGTACCACCAAGCTCAATATTATCCTAACATATTTGAAGAAAAAGAGACAAAGGCCACTGTTTTGTCTGCTTTGGACATGATTCATCATATTTTTGTGAATGACAAAACCATGATCGCCCCCCACTCCACCCCCTATCATTATATATACTATCGGATTAGCAATAGCCAGAAGCACATTCTAGCCTATAAACTCTTATCCATGCGTGGCTTTCTTCTCGCTCATACATATGCACCTGATGGCATATCTGCCTCCGTCTGGCCAGTATCCATTTCCCTGTCAATCACATGCACGTCTCTCGGCCTTGTCCATCACTTCATTTAGCTGTTAGGATTGCCTGCAGTAAGAGCTATCATGTCCAATTTCACGCTAGATAGAGGAGAAAAGAGGAAGGAAAACATGGGGCTGTGTCACCCAAATAGAACAGAGAGAGAGAGACGAGAGGAACGGAAGCAAATCAGCTGCCAGGAGTATGTTTTTCTGGGCCATGTCCTGATAAACAAGCCAACATCGCGCTAGCTTCCATTTTTCAGTGTGATGGCACACAGTGTTTTTGCTAGCTGCGAAGCTACTAAAGCTGGAAAGTAAAAAATGTAGCTAATGCTAGATGAAAACATGTACCCCTGTCCTGATACTACACTATGTTATGTTTTTTAGTTAAACACTATTATATTAGCCTTAGACATGAGTTCAGTTCTACAGAAATACAAGGCAAGGAGGCTGAGATATTAGCAAAGATGGGCCTCGCTTCCTACATACTCTCCCATCATTTATAGTGGCATTTCTCAACCAGTGTAACATAACAGGCAGTTAGTGGTCTCCTCCGAATATGCTGAGGAGTTGATGGAGTTGTATATGGTCATGCTTCTGGTGTCATGGAGTAAGCACTGGCTAACATTCACCCTCACAGACTGGTAGGAGAAGGGGGGCAGCCAGCTAGCTGTGGACCACTGAGGAAATATATACTGTATGTATACAGTATACCAAATTTGGTGAAACCTCAGCATTGTGTTTTCTCCTGCTTCTGTTAGATCACCCATAAGTAACCCAAGTAAAAATGGGAGTTTTCAATTTAACAGTTTATATTTTCTAGTTATTTATTATTTTATCACTTTTCAAGTAAATTATTACTGCAATACTGCCTCACATACACACACACACACACACACACACACACACCTTACCCTTACCCTTTCCATTCTATTCGCTCACACTAAGATTTTTAATGCATTACCTGAAGATTTTTTGCCACCTCATGTTTTAATCAGTTAAAGGCCAATGCTCCCTCATCCCTGGCTTATATGCCATATGGGTTATTTCTGTAAAAGAGGTATTGGTCTAGTCTGAAGTCGAAGAGTCAGTTGTATGTATGTGAAAAGGCACAGAGCAAAATGTGACTGGACTCAGCCGCAATATGCCTTTACATGTTCTACAATACATGTGAAATTAAAGTGCATTTTAGACTATACTGCTCACACACCAACTTCTGCTTTTTTCATGCGTCCTATTTCCGCCTGAAACCTGACGCAGAAGGCTTAGTTTGTCTGCTCCTGAGAGAAATGACGGGAAGTGGCATAAGCAAATCAGTTCCGAACAAAAACAGGCTCAGTGGCTCATTTAAAGCCTATTGCACCATCTTTCAGAGGCCCCTCCAGACCCATCGAAAAGAAAACATGACAGAGAAGGGCAGTGGCTCTTTATATTAGCACAAAATGCTTCCACCACTGTTGGGAAGAAGAGCAGCACTTGGTCTGTTCCAGCAAAACAGCAGGTTCTGAGACTTGGACAATAAAGTGCGAGCTTGTCCACATGCACTCATGGACAGGATTAAACACAACCTGGCAATCAGAAAGAAAAAGACTAATAAGCATTATTAGAGAGCGTGTGCCCTTCAAAGGGGAGGGTTCATCTCAAGAATACGTTTGAAGTGGTCTTTCTGAGTAAGTGTCCCAACGGTGAAGTGGTGGTTCTTTTTCAGGTCTTGGTTAAGGATACATGGTTCAAATAACGGCTGAATGGATGGATGGTAGATGAGCAGCAGTGAAAAGGATGTTGCCAAAATCCAAATTCAAAATGTCTGAGTTTGTTTTGGTCTGTGGTTAGTAATATTGCACGACAGTCAACAGGCCTTTTTTTTTCTAAAGTAGGCAGACTTTGGCACGTTAAAGGATCAAATACAGTAATAGGCAGAAGTCGCACTTTGTGACTTCTAAGGGTTACACCAGAATTTACAACTTATTTCATGGTCTTAATGATGTCATACTTTGCTAACTACTTCACATTTTGAGGCCATCCCGATTTTTACTGTACTACTTGCAGTAGATGCAGTGTGTGTGTGTGGCTCTGTGATCTTTTCTGGGTCATGTCAGTCAAAGCTCCAGGGAGATGTTTTGTTTACTTCTTCGCACAGGTCCGCTCGACGCAATCGGTTTCAAGCCCATTTTCCACAGATTCCTATGTTGAGCGTTACCTAACGGGCTGCTTAGCACGCAATCCTGGCACCCTGGTGTGCCACCTCTGATGCAGGGCTTAATTCAAGCCTTGTGGCATTGCCATGTGTACTGTAGTTACAGTATCTCCACAAAGCAAAGTGGCACACATTAGCATTAGCACATGACATGGTGTTTGAGAAAAAGAACATCAAAACGTCTAGAGCTGCAGCGATGCTTCTGAGTAAATAGGACAGCCTGTACATTTGTGTGGTTTAACTGGGGGAGCTGAGATTTTAAAAAGCATATATAGGATGCGCATACACATCACTTCAATAAGCAGTAAATGGCTCTTTTTGTTTTTATATCTGATTAAACATAACACGCTATGCGATGAGAAATGACAACATACAACGCAGTGGTGTCACAGCCCCAAATCCCCACACAGCTCATATCCTGCTTCATTACCAGTATGCCATTCTGATTCCGAAGATAAGGCATGCTTTTATTGTCATCGCAGGATAAAACACTCAAGTCAGATGTCCTGTCTTTAACTGGATGTGCAGCCCCATGGCTGTTCACCAATATACATGCATCTGCTAACTGCTAAAATCAGAAGAGAAAACATCTGGTGAGACATGATTACTGTTTAGACTTCAAAGGCAATGTGTAGGTATAAAAAAATAATAAATAAATGAATTGAAGATGGGGGGACCATCTGGCTTCCCTTGCATGTCTAAATCAAGTCTAAGTTGCCATATTACAAATCATGCTGTCTAAGAGAAAGAAAGCATAAAAAAACACTGCTGTAATCGACAATCTCCTCTTGCAACATGACCAGCTGGACGGCAAAACACTACTAGAAGCTCGTCAAAGGTCATTATTGCCATTTTGTTTGAGTGAACGAGAGATTATTAATCAAGACCTGTAAACACTGGATCAATTCTCTTCTCGTGATGCATTGTCATTTCCTTTAAAATTAGGCTTTAAAGAACAATATTTAATTTAGAAATTAGGAAAACACCTATAAAAGGTAAAATCTGAGAAACTGAACATTTTTGCAGTGATCTCTGATTTTTTCTCGGAGCTGTATATATATAATCTGTATGTGTGTGTGTTTTCTTATGTAGTGTCCTCATGATTCACTCATATTTTGAGCTAAATGACTTCATTTTGCCTGCTTTTACCTGGGATCATGATTAAGTGAGTGCATTTGGAAATTATCAGCTGAAAGAAGCGCGGGAGCTAATTGCACCTCATTGCTTTTCCAATTCATCATCAGTATAATTGTGCTAACAAAGTTAATCTTTGGCATGGGTGGAAGGCTGGGGTGGAGGGGTAATTGCTGGTATAGAAAGGTCAGAATTGTTGCTTTTTGCTCCCAGTATATTATTAAAGCTCAGGATCGTGGGTCAAACTGCATTTTATAATCTGGCTGGGGTGGATGGTGTAGATGGAAATTATTAGGAGGGAATTAAAAATCTCCTTTTACAATGGGTGGGGACTTGGACTATAAATCAACCCCCTGAGGCAGTTTACCAAGCCAACACGCTATTTAGTAATAGTTGAGAAAAAGATCCGGACCTTATGAAGAGTTTCCTCTAAGTCATAAAAAAATTCCAGTCATTGTGCTGCATTACTTAAATGTAATCACATATCGCATTTATTACATATTTGTATTATTATTAAATATTTTATTTAACAACTAATTACTGTAACTTTATGTACTGGCACCTTTGTTTAGTTTTTTTTCTTCAGTCACAAAAACATGGAGAAAGTCATTGTAAAGTTGTATGTAAAAACTTCTTGTTACGGTTGGTGCATACCCATCCAGGAAGGAGGCGCAACTGCGGATTTCCATTTTCCAAAATAGCTTTATTTTCAGAAAGCAAACACAAAAAGGCATGAGGACCAAATCACAGGTACACACCAGGGGGCAGGTGAGGAGAATGTGAGGTTGGACTGACAACCTTAACTTCAACTCAGAGGCTGTTTATACAACACATGCATAAACGCAACACCAATCACCACACAATCATTACTAGACCCCAGCCGGTTGAAATGTGGCCCAGCCTCTTGTGGCTGCTGACCAAATAAAAGTACACACCCTCTATAGAAACAAATTGGGAAAGTATATGAAACATAAAATATGGACTGAGTTAGATGTGTAAAACATTTACAAACATACTTTGTTTAACAAACATGTTCTAAATCATATATTACACTTGATATATACAATAAAATGCTTACTGACATGTATACAGTATAATATTCCAATTTATTTTCTGCTTAGATAAATGTGGATTGGAAGCTGCATTTTCCAGTGCTTGTTTCAGTTAAATTACTACATTCAAATGGTTAATGGTAAGATCATTTAGATACTATATAGTACCAATAAAAGATTTTATGACTGGTAACCAAATGTAAGCATTTCTGGTGTAATATGTACTATTTTTCATTCTTTAAAGAGCTTAAACAAATGGTTTCCCATCATGGAGAAGAACAATTTAAACATACAGTTGCAAATTTAATAAAGTCTAAACTAAAAAGGTTTATCTTATCTTAAAATGGTTCACCTATTTAGAACTGCTCCCTTTAATAAACTGCCTTAGTTTAGTTTAGGTATTAGATTGAATTATTTCAAGGTTTCAATAAATTAGATTTTTTATATATACTTTCCTTGGGAAATATGATTTGCCCTTTTTCCCAAAGTAGTGAGAATGAATATGGTTCATTTTCTGGCAAACCAGAAAACTCTGGAGAAAAAAAGTTGGTAGAACTTTATCCCTTTCCAAATTACCTTGAGGCGGCCTGGACACGATTCAGGAATGTTCTGTCCTAATGTTAACCTTGCCTGGGACTATATATTACCTTCTCTGATCTATCTTCTCCTCCAATTTTCTCTTGATATCATGTAGTCTTAGCCTTCTTCCTAGCTCAAATTATGCTCTTTCACACTCAGTTTCCTGTGACTTTATTCCTTCCCCTTTATGGCTATTTATTTTTCTTTGAAGTAAAAAATGCTAAAATTGAATATACTAAAATACACAAACAGTGAGGAACATAAGTATTTGAACACAATGCGATTTTGCAAGTTCTCCCACTTTGAAATCATGGAGGGGTCTGAAATTTACATTTTAGGTGCAGTCTGACTATGAGAGACAGCATGTAAAAAAAAAATAAGGAAATCACATGGTATGATTTGTAAAGAATTTTTTTGTATTACACTGCTGCACATAAGTATTTGAACACCTGAGAATATAATATCTGGTACAGAAGCCTTTGTTTGCAATTACAGAGGTCAAATGGTTCCCTAAGTTCTTGACCAGGTGTGCACACACTGCAACAGGGATTTTGGTGACTCCTCCGCACAGATCTCCTCTAGATCTGTCAGGTTCCGGGGCTGGCGCTGAGCAACACGGAGTTTCAGCTCCTCCAAAGATTTTTGGATTTAGGTCTGGAGACTGGCAAGGACTATCCAGAACCTTGATATGCTCCTTACAGAGCCACTCTTTGGTTCTCCTGGCTGTGTGCTTCAGATCATTGTCATGTTGGAAGACCCAGCCACGACCCTCTTCAGTGCTCTGACTGAGGGAAGGAGGTTGTTGCTCAAAATCTCACAATACATGGCCCCAATTATCCTCTCCTTAATACAGTGCAGTTTCACAGAAAAGCCCCCAAAGCATGATGTTTCCACCCCATGCTTCACAGTAGGGATGGTGTTCTTTGGATGCAACTCCTAATTCTCTTTCCTCCAAACATAGCAAGTGAAGTTTAGACCAGTAAAACCATGAAGATGGTCTTTTTCCAGTAAGATCATTGTGGTGGCCCAATAAGACTATTACGATGGAACAATAAACACATGATGGTGGTTTTCCACCAGTAAGGGCACTATGAAGTTACAGTAAATATAAAATGGCCTTCAGTCAGGAGTCCTCTGGTCAGCCACAGATGATAAAACCTCTTGGCCTTTTTCCAGTAAGACCATAATAGTCATAATGGTCCAACAAGCCTTTATACAGAATAACTTCTTAACAATCACTAACCTTCAAAACATAAATGTTTAATTAAATTAAATTCATATTTTAACATAGTTTCCTTCTTTCAAAAAGGTATGAGGGAGAAACACTTTCTATACGTTAATAGCCTGCTTTTAATAGCACTGGTGGTAACTACAGCTCTAAGGCTAAAAATAAAAAATACAGGGAAAATAGTATACACCATGCCACACAACATTGCCCTTCATGGCGAAAGAAGCATTTGCATACTCCATTACAGTGCAAATTTGCCGTAAGTGGATTTGCAATGGAGTAGGTCTGATAACATAAATTCCATGATCTCAAACGAATGTGTGCTTGTTTAAACATAATTGAGAGCATTGGCAGGTGTAGTCACTCAAATATTAATCAACATTTTATTTCCGCATGGTTGGTTACAAACTCTGCGACACATGTTTAAAAGGTACTACCCGAAATATCCTGCAAGTGTAGTTTAAACTGGAAGCAATGCTACTGAGAAACTTTTCAGCACCATTTACTTTATATTCTGTCGCTGCACCCAGCCTAGACCTCCGAACTGTGCGGCTTACGCTAAGCAGTTTATACACTTGGTTATATACTGAATGGCAAAGCTACTGCTTGTTATTTGTAATGTAATGCTGGAGGAAGGAATCACCTTCGAAACCCTTGCCCTGTTTGAGTGGCTTGATCTGTGTGTTCAAACTGTGGCAACAAGGCCCTGTCAGAGCATTAGGGTATAAGAAGCAGGCTGTGAAGGGCGCATATATTCGCCTATCTCTGAGAAACAACCACTCAAATATAGACAGGGACTAATATAAACATGCTGGCAGTGGATCCTTGGCCATTGTAGCGTGAAGGTAGACTTGAGCTTTCTTCACCCCTGCTGAGAATTACGCTCACCAGCATGCAAGCCATTAAACAAAAAGGCCAGGGAATCTGTCATTAGACATATCACTTTCAGCAGCCAAATGCTAGCGGAGACCAAACAGATCGAGCAAATCGAGATGGAGGCACGGTTCGCTAGTCAGATAGCTTCTATAGTGCCCGTGCATCAACGTGATTTAATTGATTATAATTGCTGCTAAGCATTTGCTCTCATTATTACAGTGTCCGGCACCCAGTTAAGCCATCATTCTTTCTTTCTCAGGGGTAAGTGAGGGTGACAGAGGCCAGAAAAGGTCCTCATTTGTTTGTACTGAAAGCAGTTGTTTGGAATGACTCAATGTATTTGCATTAGCCACTAGATTCGTTTCCATGTGATGGAATATTCAAAGCTACCACATCCTACAGCATCAGTAGCATAATTAAGATTGCTGGAATGACTGTCCTTCTGCTAAGTGACCTGTGGCTTTGATTATGCAGGCAGGTCAGCCATTAAAAAAAAACAATGCTGACATGCTAATTTGGTGTCCTTTGCCTAGATTTTCTGTACAGTTGTGTTTGTGCAATGTAAAGTCTCAACAGCAGCACGTAATAGGTATAGGCCTACAGGGACCAGTATACTGGGCTCAATGGGAGCAGTTATGAAGCCACAGACAAGTGCTGAAACAGACCTTTCTTTTTTCATTACTAATTGTTATGTTTTGTTCCAGGTTTAAACTGGACTTTCAGAAATAAAAGGAGAAAAAAGACCATAACGCTACAGGTAATATTTTATGATCGCCTTTTACAGATGTTAACAGTAAGTATCTATGTTTTGAATCAATTTTGGGCAGAATTGAATCCTATATTTAAAGTATAGAAACTGTTATTATATATATATATATATATTCACTAGTATAAGGGTTTTACTTTACCTATTGTTTACCTGTATTCTTTGTTTGGATTTCTTTCGTGGCCCTTTTACTCAATTAAGCTACCTAATTTAACTAATTAACCTTTTAAATAGTTTATTATACAACTTAAACTAGACTTTTAATGCATATGGTTATTCACATGCATCAATTGATTTAATTTGACAATGTCAAACGTCACAATAATTTGACAATGTCAAATGTAAACAAAAAAAGAAGAGAAATACAAAAATAAATGCCAAATAAAAGGGTGTTTGCTGAAAGAGACAAAAACTATTTAAGAAGATAAACTTGTGGATGTGGCTGAAGGTCCTGTTACTTCAGTGTCCAACACAGTTTACAGACACAGTCTCAAAATCAAACTACAGTTCACTTTTCTTCCTGTACTGAAGAAGATTCATTGGTGGCTTGCCATGAACATTGGGGTCTCAATAACACTGATTCCTGACATTTCCAAATGATTAAAAATTAAAATTAAAACTACAATAACATGTTTTTCTTGCTCTCTCTCCTTTAGAACTAAACTCTCATGAGCACTTAGTTAGTGCTCAAATATCTCCACTGATACACCTGCAGATCTGCCTGTTCTTAAATGGACATGATCTTTTTTGTGAGTGGGTCTATTTTATTTACAGGGGTTGACATAATTTTTTTGCTCACCTACTCTAATGAGTACCTACATGAATTAACTGGTATGCACCAAAATTAGTTTTTTTCTGTGTCTCGGTCTTTGTGACGGGGTGGGGGTGTATATATATAAGCTGGTATACACATTGTTATGTTAGTTTGAATAAACAATTTTCTATCATTTTCGATCTTAGTCTCATTAGAAATGCACCAGAATCCTCAAATGTGTTTATAAAAGTGTAAAGTAAATGATATGTAAATCGTTTATTCTTTATTTGAGCTGCTTATCCTAAACATGGTTACAGGCCAATTAGTCAGAATGAAAAATGGAGAAACAACATGGACAGGTTGCCAGTCCTTCACAGACAAACACATTCATGCCGGGGGCTAGTCTAGCATGCCTTTTGACTAAGGGAAGAAATTTAAGCACCCAGTGGAACCCCACATAGACACAGACAAGACCCTGAGTCATCCCAGCTGGGAATCAAACCCAGGACCATCTTGCTGTGAGACAACAGTGCAACCCACTATGAAATCTTGCTGCCCTGATGAGAAAATTGGTTTCCCTTATATTCTTAAACTGAGGAAACTTGAGTTATCTGGAGTCTGTACTTCTCCAGAAGTCCAGTAGATCCTGTGTGGGAGTTTAGATTGAAGAAGGAAACTATAGAATCTCCAGAATAATGGTCTAGTGGTAAGGGCATTGGCTCTGCAATCAGAAGGTTGTGGGTTTGAATCCCAACTGCTAGTGTCACCCGTGAGCAAGGTACGGGTGCCCCACTGCTTCACTTGGTGAATGGGTTAAACGCAAAGAAAAAATTTCACACTGTTCAGATTGTGCTGTAGTGTGTGCATGACTGTTAGGGTAAATAAATAAATAAATAAATGAATAAATAAAGGCTCCCAATGGATGAGAAGTTACACATCGAGTAGCACATAGGAAGCTTCGCAGACAAGCACCAATAAACAAGAAGTATGGATTCATTGTACACTCTACTTGAATTGACTTAAAGAAATCAAACGTTCAATATAGTTCAGCGAAGTGATCATTTTGGCACCAGTAACCTAATTCTTCACAAACTCACTGTGTCACGCCTTTGAGAGCCATTAAATCCCAGGATTAAAAAAGTACACAACTGCCGTGTCTAGGTGAGTAGGATGGCGCAGTATTTCTTACCATTGCTCAGACCAGTGGTAACCAGTGGAAATGAAAGAGAAAATGGGGATAAATCCAAAAAAGGATGCTGCCATTATGTTTTCAGCGCACTGTACACTATATTTTTTCTGGATTTTTTACACAATTCCAACAAGGCCTGGGGGCTCTGGAACTTTATGTAAGCCCCGTGCCTAAGAAACAAAATCTATGAACACACATCTATGAGAAAAGGAAAGCCAACAAGTGTGTTGCATTTTAAAACTTGTAGGCTCTTATGTTGTGTCACTTCAGCTCCATATGTGTCTTTAAGCTTTAATGTCAAACATGTCAACAATAAAAATCAAACTGCTGTTTAAAATGCAACTGAGTTGACTAACCCCTACTCGTCTCTAAACATTCTGTGCAACAGTTATGGTTAATTATAAGTCATTCTGCAATCCACTTCCTTCCATGCCCTACCCCCAAAGACCAATTTTCAGGCCCCAGGGCTAGAGCTTGCATTGTTGTCTGTAACAAGTGTGCAAGTGTGTTTTATTCATGCTTCCTGATGAAAACAAATCTTTTATTTATCTCGGGTGTTTATCCTGTGTCCCGGATTAGTGGACTTAGCACGAGTGCGGCTCTTGCACTCTCTCATGGGATGGTTTTCCTGCAAGAAAAAGCAAGCTTCTGCATCTGTCATGAACAAATTTGGTTGTGTGTGGGTGGCGGATTTTTGTGGAGGGATTTTCACTTGTCCTTTAACTGACAACAGAGGTCATTTTATGTGACGGCAGAACATTTTAACTGTAAAGTCTCTGTGATGTAGAGCAGGGAGTGTCTGTTTAAATTCTTGCTCTATAAGGTAAGTGGAGCTTAATAATACACTGCTTCAGAAAAATGAACCCTTATACAACTACCATTTCTTTCATAGCAGACCCAACATTATTTTATTACAGCAGGTGTAACCAGTGCCAGCGTGTGACATTTTGCCACTCAAGGCGAAACGTACTTTTGCCGCCTCCAACTTCAGTCCAAGCACAAAGTTTACATGTTTCCCAGTTGGGGAGAGGGTGGTTTTGGGTAGGTGGTGAGACAAGATTACTAGTTCTCCACTCCTGTTCTGCATAAAAAGGCATGCCAGCTACTATCAGTGCTTTGATCCAGTGGCACTAAGCACTGTCAAATTTACTGCCAATGACTGGCAGTGATGTGATCCAAAGGCATTTAGCACTGCCAAATTGACAGTTCTCTAGTTCAACTGTGCTGGGGCCTCCTGTTGGGGTGGGGGTGTCGAGAGGACATATTTCAAGGGGGACATGTGGGAAGAAAGTTTAGATGGCATTCTGAAGCTGCCACCCTTGAAGACTGCCTAGTTTGATTTCCTTTTTGACCCTATCCGGCAATGTTTGTTGATACTGGGAAGTGTTGAATTGATGGCAATAAAATAATGTTTACACTTCAGGTAACATATTCCTAGATTGTATATAGAATTGCTACACTACTGTAATTCAGTTGTGAAATAAAGTAAAGTGGCCCTTTATAGGCACCCGGGGAGCAGTGTGTGGGGACGGTACCTTGCTCAAGGGTACCTTAGTGGTGTCACTAGCAATCCAAAGATTTGAAGCCACAACCTTCTGATCTTAGGGTGAACTCCCAAACAAGTAACCCACCTTCTTCCCCAAACAAGCAAGTGTGTCATGGGCGACCTTATGTGCCACACCCCTGGCTGTCTGGCTCATTGGAGTGCAAGTCTGGCACTTTACTCATTTTGGTTTCTCCCACTCCCCTGAGTATTCACAAGGCCACAGGAGCTGAAAGTAAGTTCTATTTCAATTCACCATTATTGCTCCTAGTGTTGGCTGGTTGTTGCATTGTTTGGGAGCACCTGGAGTGTGTGGCTCAAACCACACCCCTGAAACTGTTTTGTCTTGGTAGTCCAGAGGCGTATGAATCACTAAGAAATCAAACGTAAAACTTACACTGCACTCCAATAATCAGGACAAGGTCATTTGGAGACGGCAGCTGAAATTAAGTGCTATTTCAATTCACTATTATTTCTCCAGTTGGTGGCCCATTGTTGCATATATTGTTGCACATCTTTTGTCTTGGTAACCCAGAGAGCCCACTCAGCATGGACAATTGCTGCTGACACGTGAACAGCCATGTCCAATTAAACTCACTGTATATCAAATGAGCGCTAAACCACCTAAATTACTTTTTTTAATTGAATCTATTTGCTAATTCTCTTTTATCAATTTATGTAATTAATAAAGTCAGTTCGTTAACATTTGACCAGATCCCACAGAGATGACCAACATATGCTATGAGCAACAAGTGGAATTTAAAAAAATGCATCACAGTCCTGTTCATCAAGTGCACAAGATAAAAATGAAGCATCTCTTCAGGCCTAGGCTATTCTAACACATGACTAAGGGTGACATCCAGACAGAGAGAGAGAGAGAGAGAGAGAGAGAGAGAGAGAGAGAGAGAGAGAGAGAGAGAGAGAGAGAGAGAGAGAG
>JBBJLR010000153.1:19910115-19941572 GCA_037577145.1 Brachypetersius gabonensis
ACACACACACACACACACACACACACACACACACACACACACACACACACACACACACACACACACACACATACAGTCATGCTCTGATACACAACACACAGGTAAATAAAACACCCATGCCTCCTTAGGGACCCTCTCAGCTCCCTGACTCGAGGCAATCTAGAATCTAGAATGTGTTGCAAAAATAACTGCACAGGACACACTACTAATCGGCACATATTCAGCACAAGTCTGTATGGCACACTGTTATTTAATACCCTTAAAGTGGCAATCAGCGGTCTATAAAGTCTCATTAAATCTGGCGTTAGACTCTCATTCATCTCCAGAGTTTCCAACCCCAAAATCAGCCACTGGAAACAAAGGACAGTGGAGCTACTTTTTCCCACTGGTCACTGTGGTTGAAGGGCAAGAGTAGTGGTCTGATAAACATGTGACTTCTGCTGGTCATGGTTGGTAAATCCTATTAAACATGTACTAGATATACTACAGTCATTTTAAAAATGGACACTGAAAAAATGAACACCTCTCTGATAAGGCAGAGCATATCTCGGGGCTGCTGGTGGCCTAGTGGTTAGAGCATAGCCCCTGAGTTCAGAAGGCTGTGGGTTTGAATCCCAGAATAGCTAGTGGCACCACTGAGTACCCTAGAGCAAGGTGCCGTCCCCATACGTTGCCCCCCGGACACTGTGTCTGTGGCTACCCGCTGCTTCACTTGGTAAATGAGTTAAGTACTGTTTCGTGCTGTGATGTGTTATAACGTGACTAAAAGGGAGATTTCACTTCTCTTTTGGTCAGTATTTGTAAGAATACCTTTTATGACAAGTAGCACGAACATTTAGAGAAGTGTCACTTTAATCAAAAGTCATTTCAATGAAAAGTGATGTTTGAATTAGGTTTGAATATGGTTATGCTGGTTTATGTCATAAAGCCTTATGAATACTTGCCTTCAGTGAAGTGAAGAGAAACTATTTAAATAGTTAGTTTTCCTCACGTTGAGATGTCATCAAAGTCAATCTGAGTTTAATGTATGGTTACTTAGAAAAAGCTACAGACTCTCTGGTGAATGGAACCAGGGGTCACTATGCCTGCAGCGCAAATAGAACCATTTTGTCTACTCTCCATACTCACCAGTTAACCTACATATGTCTTCTGAGGTTTTATATATATATATATATATATATAACGCTGATGATTATAAAACTGTGGTGTAGTGTGAAAAGTACGTTCTCACAGGGGACTATTTGGTCTTACAATGCCATGCGCGTACTTCTTCTCCATGAACAGTTTTAAAAAATATATGTTTTAGTCCAAAACTTTATCACAAAACAATGTCTTAGACACCAGGCAGGATATTCACAATCATTTCACATAATAACTTTCAGTAAGAGACCTTTCAGATGTGGTAAACACTGGTTCCCATCCCCACTGCTGTGAACAATTCTGGCTCAGTAAGTTCCTCTAGAAATCTCAAACCACTCTAAATGACTTTTTTTGTGTCCCAACCCTTTAAAGGGACAATTTCCTACATGTTTGTTCTTCCCCTACCTACACTCTGTAAAGTATCTGTGTGATTTTATTGAACAAAAATGGTCCTTAATTCCATCCGATCTTTATCCCATAGAACATGCTGTTTTGCATTTATGTCTTGTAGAGGTACTGCAAATGACCTTTGTTCTGATTGGTTGCCCTGTATTGTGCCTCATTCAAAAAGCAGTCCAGGCTGAAACACTCGGTATATATGGGTGGTGCTAAACTGCAATAGGCTGAATAGGATGTACCTAAAACATCACAAAAAAACAGTAAATTGTAAAACTGTCGCAGCTTAGTTTCCATATATGGACTGAGGCAGTGAATATCCATGTTAAACTCACTAATTTAACAGAAATGTAGCAAAATAGTACTTTCACTTAGAAAAATTAATGTTGTTTGATTAGGGAGGTTAAAACTTGTGAACATAAAAAAACTGTTCACCAGTTATGTCTGAAAAAAAATCTGGCCAACACTTCTGGCAGACCACCACACACACTCAAAATGTGATGTACGATAAAACCCATATTACCGACTATTAAAGACAAAGTTAATTTGCCCACCAGATGAGGCTGAGGGTGTGCCTGCTGTAAAAATACATTGAGGAGCTCCGCTAAGCTGGACGCCCGCCAACACAAACTGTGCATCACCAAATGGGCTTTAAACTGTACACCCACAAGATGGGGCAACTAGGAAGGGGTTTCTAATAAAGTGGCCAAGGTGTGTGTATTACAGTAATGTTATTTTTCATGCAAAGTGTCCTTTTCTTCATCTTTTTTTCCCATCGTGATAGCCTCTCTCGCCCCATCAAAAGCAACACAGCCTTCATCCCCAGTGCTGCAACCTCTCCCTCTCCCTTCTCCTAAACTCAGCAGGTAGACGGCAGACGGGCAGCTAGGCCTCCTGGGATATCACACCCGCTTACAGATGAGGCAAGCAGAAGCCTTTGATAACACATCAGAGAGAGAACGAGAGATAGAGAGACAGAGAGAGATATAGAGGCTCGGCCAAGGCAGTCACAGTGCATATATACACACATACACACACAACTGGATACTGACGCTTCCCCACAGAGCACAGAAGGGCGCATCTCAGAATGTATTGTGCTCTATTCATATTGCAGGTAAGGTGTTACCAAAGGCAGTAGGATCGACATTTCATTGAACAAATTCAACTCAGGGTTCTTGACTATGTTTCAGCCTCATATACCGTATCAGATCCTTTTATGAAGGAGGTTAACAACTTTCTCTATTAACTCAGGTTTAGATATTCGGATTATGATAATCATTGTGAGTGTTCATATGAAATGTCACAGCAAATGTCATGAATATACAAAGATGTGAAAAGTGTGGAAAGTGTGACCTTGCTGTTACTGGCAGTGTAAAACATGGGGACAGAAGAAACCCAAAGGAAGAATTTGGACAGGAATGGAAGTTCCAAATATGAACACAGCCCCAGTCTCACACATGGCATCACATTATTCTTGCAAGCATTTTTGAGCCCAGAGGCACTGATCAGAGATTCCTTCTGGTGAAAGATCTTGTAAAGTGACTGGTCAGACTTGAACTGGACAAACTGTGACTTCAAGAATCCCGATTACAAGACGGCAAGTTGTGCTCTGTGAACAGTACAGCCGTCAGGTCTGCAATGGATGTTGTCATGTTGACTTTCAGTAAAAAGCATCCCACCATAAGAGAGAAAATCAGTGGTTAGAATAAACTAAGCCCGAAGGTTATAAACTTCATTTTCCATCCCAAACCATCAGTGTACCAAACATGTCTTCAGAGTTGAGTCGATAAGGTTGATAAAGGTAAAACATTTCTGGCATTTCTGAAAATAATTATACGCTTAAAGAAGTTAGAAACTAACTATGTTTAAAGTCAAAACTCTCAGGCATTTGTACTCTCAGGTATTCGTAAAAAAAAAAATCTTGTCATACTTTCTGTGAGAGAGCTTGCAGAGGTATTAAATGTCGGGTTTCTAGCACCACCACTGTGAATAGTTCTGTTGCATTTCACCTCCGACCACTCAGAATGACTGTATTTACATTTTGACTGTTTTATTTTGCTGAACATTTTTGAAAAATGGGTGGAATTTATTGGAAGACAGCTTTTGCATTTTGTTTATTTACTTCTGATTCAGCATGCAGACTGGTGTGTTGTTGTTTTCTGCATGCGGGCCAGTTCAAGAGCATGACCACAGCAGTGTCAGATATATGCCACAGTTAAAAAAAAGATCATATGAACAATCAGATGAAGAGATTTGAGCAGTAAATCTGCCTCAGAGTCTTTGAGCAAAATCCACAAGAACATATTACAGTCTGTGATAGTCGCCTCCAGTATGTGGGATTCATCTAGGCTCCCTTTGTCAAAAATAAACTCACTTTCATGTCCTGATAACTCCTGCTTTTTTTCCAACTAAACTGAATTTTATTAATCTCAACACAAAAGCAGAATTTTTTATGGCATCCAGATATGCATTGATTTCTGGTTTAGAAAGCATTCGCAGCAGTGAAAGCCCAAAAGAAAAAGAAAAGGAGGACAAGATGAGTCTAGCAGTATAGCTGAGGCTTCTGTCAGACACATAAAAGCTTGACTAAAGTGCATTCAGTGCCTCATCCGATCCATCGCGTTCTCCTTCCCTCATTTTCACCCTTTCTCTCTCTATTTTTGCGTCTCTCTCTTTCTCTTATTCTCACTCTCTCAGCATTTTAATTCCACAAGGTGTGAGAGTCTGCCCCTCTCTCTCTCTCTCTCTCTCTCTCTCTCTCTCTCTCTCTCTCTCTCTTGCTCTCGCTCTCTCTCTATTTCTTTGTGCAATTCCATTACAATCACAGTAGAAACCCAACCCAAATCACGGCAATGCGCAACAAACAGCTCACATTCTTTTCATCTTTTAAGAGCTGACGGGACGCGGCCTGCCGTGTTGCCTTCGGTCATTAAATGTATAAAAAAGGACTAATGAAAAATGCATCCATCCATCAGTGATGAGTGCAAAGCAATTACCAGGCGTGAAGTTTAAAAACATCTGCAGGTGTGTTTTTTAGTGTGTGTTTTGATAGACAGAGTGTGCCAGAGTGTGTATCTTTAGATTCTTTAGATTATTTAAGTAAAAAAGTTTACTTAAAAACAACACAGCACATGTTCTATGACAAGTAATACAACACATGCAGCCATTCTGACCCCAGGAAGCTTAGGTGGTCATATAGCTTCTGCTGGTTCATATGTTAAAGAATAAGTTGCTCAAAATTTGGCACAACTTGATGGAATGATGCAGCAGAAGAGTCACCGTTCCAACTGTGGGCCCTAGAAAAGAAAAAAAAAAGGTGTGTCCATGTCAGCCCGAGTGCCAGGGGTATAAAAAGCCATTTGTCTGTTGAGATGTCACAAAAAAGCATGCAGCACTGTGCAGAGAAAAGGTCAAGAGGGGTTGACTCCCAACAGGCCTCTCCACATGATAATTGTTGCCTCCAACAACAGGTAGACTGTCATTTAACTGTTCGCAAAATGAACCATTTTTTATTCTAAGGGTTTTTTGGTTGAACCATCTCAGACAGAAATCTGCTTTTGAATGTACAAGGCTGGCAACATTTCCTAAAAGAGGCAAACAGATGTACTCAGCCTTTTAAACTAGTGCCGTAGGAAAAAACAACAGTAAAAGGAACTTTCATGTTTAACTGAAAAAAAAAAAAAAAAAAAAATCTTCAGAACAGAATGCCACAAACAAGAATGGTGAATGCAAACTGATCTGTCAGCATTCTCTGAACAAAACTTTCGATTTCCATTTTTGTCAAAATAACCATCTCAGCCTTTTTAGCGTCAGGCGAAGAGCACTGAAAATCACTGACCAACGGCCAGTCAAGTCAAGTGAAGTCGAATAGGTTTATTGTCATTTCAGCCATCTAGACAGTACACAGTGTCTAGAAACAGGACTATGATTACCCAAGGACGGCACAGAATGTACACGCAGGACAAGGGCATAGAATTGGGTAGGAACGGTATAGATCAGTCCCTACCAATATCTGGTGACTACTGAATTGTCCCTAGAAGAATTGTCCCAATTTGACACACTCACACACTCATTCTCATTCACTTTCTGTAACCACTTAATTCTCTCTAGGGTTGCATGCACCCCGGGCCTATCCTGGGACCAGTGGCGCTCCATATGTACAATATACTTTAACGTTAATGTATGAAAGTTGTCAGCGATTACATTATGGCTGGAGTAAAAAAGCTGTTGCTTTTGTATTCCTATTAATGTCATAAATCAAATACTCTTGACACAAGAGCAAACGATATAAGAGAACAGGACAGCACAGAGTACAGTGAAACTGACAGCATGCAGAAATAGAGAGTAAACACAGTATTATTAGATACAGCATTCTAACAGCCTGGTATATAAATGAGCAACAATGCAAAGACATATGTGTAAGGAATAACAATAACTCTTGTGTAATGTGCAATACTAAATACTGTTCAAAGAATATAACATGAAAATAGCAATAAAAGAATATATATCTAATATACGTAAAGGGAAGGATCAGGCGTAGGTATGTTTATGAGGGTTGTAGTTCAGGTGTGACTTGTTTATGGTAGAACAGAGAAGGGGAAACATAGAAGAATGTATGTGCGATAAGATAAGGTAAGATAGGGTAAGATAGGGTAAGGTAAGGTAAGGTAAGGTAAGATAGGGTAAGGTAAGGTAAGGTAAGATAAGATAAGATAAGATAAGATAAGATAAGATAAGATAAGATAAGGTAAGATAAGATAAGATAAGATAAGATAAGATAAGATAAGATAAGATAAGATAAGATAAGATAAGATAAGATAAGGTAAGGTAAGGTAAGATAAGATAAGATAAGGTAAGGTAAGATAGGGTAAGGTAAGGTAAGATAAGATAAGATAAGATAAGATAAGATAAGATAAGATGAGATGAGATGAGATGAGATGAGATGAGATGAGATGAGATGAGATGAGGTGAGGTGAGGTGAGGTGAGGTGAGGTGAGGTAAGATAAGATAAGATAAGATAAGATAAGATAATTCGTCCCACAAGTGGGAAATTTGTGTATGCGTGTTGAAGGGAAAGAACACTTTAGTCATTATTTGTATGGGCATGTATGTATTTTGTAAGTACCAAATCCTATTTTGTACATGCACCTGATTCTGGAAGTACATCAATATGTGGATGTTCACAGGTCTTGTGGATAGTTGCTACCCAATATGTGTGACCGATTTCTGTGCAGGTTGAGTTAGGTGTACCCCCACATGCTACAGAGGGAGAAGAAGGTCTGGGAGGGATGTGTGGGGTCATTCAAAATGCTGATGGCTTTGCAAATGCTATGTGTAGTGTATGTAGATGTCTGTAACAGAGGGGCAAGAGACCCTTACGATCTTTTGTGCTGTCTTCACTTCCATTGAAGGATCTTCCATTGAAGGAGGTGCCACGTAGATTGATTGAGCAGCCAAAGTGTTAATGAGAAGCAGAAGTGCTCGATTTGGTTTTCAAAATCAGTGGGGAAATGCCCTAAATGTTTAATTAAACATATCCATCCTCCTGGCCCAAATAACCAATGAAGGGTGCCAGCAAACATTTCTCATATAAAAAGCCATCAGAGAGGCCACCAGTGTTTCCTGTATTTTATAAAGTAATGGATACTTTTATTGACCGTCTGAAGTGGCACCAAGATGGCAGCATTTATAATCTGGTTCTTCTCTTTTTGCCCTAAAAAATGCTGACAACTATGAATGGCCCATCCCTCTTCACTCATCATTGATTCCCAGACCACCAAAAACATACAAAGAAGGGACTTAATGGATTTAAGAGCAAGAGGGGGGATTTCTGTCTTTTCTTCATCTGTTTGTTTCTTTTGGTCCATTTTCCTTTTAATTATCCTTACTCCTCTGGGCTTTGACTTTGATTCGGAGGCAATTCATTTTCACTAGGGACGGCAAGGGTAAAATCGAGCGTTCCAGCCATCACTCAGGCAGCATGGACTGATTTAGCTTTGATGAAAGCTGATGTTGAGAAGTCTTTGTGTGTGTCTGTCCCAGTGCAGCTTGTGTTGTGTGGTTTTCATTCATTGGTTTGGGTTGAGCACATTCATCGTGGCCTCTGAATGTTAAGTATTCATTATTTCCACATGAATAAAATGTTGTATAAGCATTATTGCCAATCTAAGTAAGCTGAAAGACAAATGGGTGCTCATTATTCATGTGGAAATTAGGTATTCATATCAATTATGTAAACCTTGTGCATAGATTGTGGAGAAGAGGGACTGTACACATATAAAATTCCTATTTATCCACGCCATCGCATCCAGCTGATATTTTTTTTTGCATTTCTGTAATTTTTGTGAGCGATTTCTTGATTTCTAAACTTTAATTAGTGTAGAACCCCTTAGAGAATCCAGATCATGCCAAGAAAGATCGATTTCTGGCCTCTACAGAACTGTCCCGGCCCACTCTCTATTTCTATCAGCATGTCCCACACTGTAGAGACTTTGTGGATTCTCTCTTACCTTCATTTAGTGGGAAAGGCAGGGACGCTTTTATTTATTCATTTGCTTTCTGGCATAGTGGTTTTTATTTCTTTTTGACGGTTCAGTGTTGGAGGATAAATCAGTCCCAGCTCAGGCGTGTCTCCAAAAGGAAACAGCGGCGCCCAGAGATTAGCTTCCATGGCAGCCTATCAGAGGGACTGAACGCTTTCCATGGCTTCCTGGCAGAAGGGTGAACCCTCCTCACTCTCCAAAAGAAGCCAGCGTCCAGATGTAAAACACTCGCGGCAACTGAAGATGGCATATTGGTGTTTCACCAGTGCCGAAACTCTGCCACAAACAAGGAAGTCTTAAAGGAACAGTTCATCGAATTAAACCAGCCCTGGTTACCACCTATCTAACACTGAAGCAAAAGATCAAAGGTCCTACAGATGAAAAGTCCAAGCAGATTGGAGAGATCAGACAAAAATAGCTCCAGTAAGGCCTGTACTACATTTTCTCTCAGTTCATTGGTTTAATCTTGGTTTAATATGTCTGGTTTAAAATCCCCATAACTGAAATTGCTTTTGTCAAGAAAAAAAAAAACAAATCAAACTGTAAAAAAACTGAGATGTGCAGTTAAACATGAACATAAATACTTGTTGTGAGCCAGCCTTGTTTTAAAACCAAAACTTGCTTTACTATATTTGCTGGTTTGGAGCTCATGAAGAGATAATAAACAAATGCAAATCTCAAAAGAGCATCAGAAAGTTATCTTTTTCATATACAGTACCAGAAAAGAGCTTGGCAGGTAAAACACTTGTCTGTGTTCCCAAAGACCACAAAATCACCGGTTTGAACAACACTTTCTATCATTGTGTCCTTGAGCAAGACATTTAACCCTCAGTTGCTCCAGGGGGGCTGTCACTGTAACAAGTGATTGCAAGTCACTCTGGACAAGAGCATCAGCCAAATGCTCCCTTTACATACGATTCATCTTATCTTCGGTCCATTTTTGAGTTTTTGGTCTTTTTGGGAGTTCATGTGGAAGATCAACCTGTTTAGATGGTCTCGTCTGTTTGTTTAGTATACACCAGCGTTCACATGCCAGCATTCATACTTGCTAAACAAATCACACCAAGCCAGACCTGCAACAGCCCTAAGACAATTGCAAGTTTGCTTAAAAAAACACGGGCCTTTTCCTCTTTTATTGTTGAAAAATTAAATCATAAAAATAGGCACCAGGCTGCCAACCCTTGACAGAACAGGCTGGTATATGCCCGTCGCCTAAAGCTGCTTTCAAATCTGGGACTCAGCAGTGCTGCCAAATAAACACACCCACGCAAAAAAAAAAAGTGTGTTTGAAACTGACTCCTATTACAACCATTAAGCAGCTATTGACCCTACATAAAACTGACAGGACGGGCGAGTGTCCAAAACCCCGATCACAAAGCAAGCAAATGCAGCCCAGAGAGCACAGCTCAAAATATCGAATAGCACAGTACTTACTCCATTCCTATCTCTCTCTCTCTTTCTCACCCTCTCATAAAAACTCCAATCAGACAGTCAGCTTGTGTAGCTGCTGAAAAATTAAAGACTTCATATCAATCGGACCTTTCTCAGCCCTGCCAGAAAGTGCTTTCTCATTCTACATTTCTGCATTTATTCCCTCTTTTCATTACCCCACCCCTCCTTTTCTCATAAGTAAGGGTTATTGCTATGGCACAATGAGACAGCAAAACGCCGGGGATTTTTTTTTGCCTTTTTTGGTTTTTGCTGAGTTAGAGGCCCAGGACATTATTGCAAGAATGACTCACTATAGATTATGGACCCATTCGCTTGCTATTTTTAGCCGCTTTATAGATGCTTTATCAACTTCTCTCTTCCTCCAGGACTGCAGACGTGCCTGAAATGTTTGCTAATGCTAAGCTCTCGTAACTGTGCAGACATTAGGCCTGGAACACATCTGGATGAGCGTCAAACGTGGCAGGTAGACTTGTTGGAGCGTCTGAAAAATGACATTTAATCAGTTAAATGAATGAATAAAATACACTAAATTCATTATGGCTTCAGCTCATTCAGTGCTTCCCTGACCAGCACGTTCAAGACGACTTAACAGAGTACCAGGAAGAATAGACCAATTGGTGTGTGTGTGTGTGTGTGTGTGTGTGTGTGTGTGTGTGTGTGTGTGTGTGTGTGTGTGTGTGTGTGTGTGTGTATGTTTCTCTCACATTATTTAACTTGCACTTGAGAAATCAATTCTTGCTTCAAATCTCCTCATTGTGGCAGAACAAGCTGTATTCAAACTTGAACAGTTTGCAGAAATCTCATTATTTCATCCCCAGAAAGGATTAATTACATTGTCAGGGGTCACGAAAGGGATTTCAACTGTGCATCATAAACGGGATCGCTTTTGAGTACGATTCTCTTGTGCTTGTGTTAAGTGTTATTACCCAAATTATACTGCATGGCTATATCATTATTTCTATGCATTACATAATTACATTTCTTGGATAATTAGTTAAATAATGAATTGCATCTTCATTCATTATTGTCAAGTGTTTAGGATTGTTTTCAAACCGAGAAAACAAGGCCGTTACTATTGCAGAATATAAATAATCTCCTTCTTATCAGAATTTGCAACTTTCATCGATCCCAGATTAAACGGTTTATGTTATACACATAGACACAATATGAAGTCTAAATATATGCAATTAAAATCTGTAGAAAAACCTCAATATGAAATACACTGTACTATTAAACAAATGCTGCAGTATAAATACTATAGATATATAACTTATTATAAGTGAATTACTAACAACACAAATGGTGGTTAGGAGTATGGTATATCAGTAGTATATAAGTAATATTGGCATAAGTAGTGCTATTCCAATGGTAAGACTATTGCACATAATAGGATATTTCATATAAAGAAATGATTTAGCCCATTTAGAAATTAGTATCATTTAAAAGTTTCCTGAGATTCTGTGCCTTCAAACTGCAGTTTCTCTATCCTTTTCAATGCATAATGAGTGAGAAACAATTACACAAAATGTAAGAGTTGTTTTGAGGTGTATTCACCATCAGGAGCCTTGGAGAACTGACACAAAGAGGAGGGCAATGAATCGTGAAGAATTGGGCCATACACTTTATTGCTGAAACCATCTTTGTACGCCGAATCCGGTGTTCTACATGTGATGAAAGCCAAACGACTCACCTCGCATGCTAAATGGACCAGCAAGGAGCGCATTACGAAAGAAAACGGGATACATTCACTCAGCAAGCGATTTCACATACGTGTGGATGCCCCCGCTTCCCAAACCCCCTTCTTCTCAATACTGTTCGTGAGCAAATGGAGTATGACAATGAAAGGTTCTGCTGGAGGCGCGGATTAAAAAATAGTAAAAATGTAGCGCCCCACACAAGCACATGACCCACATCTGCCAAGGGTTTACGGAGAGCGTGAAAAACACCAAACCCAGTATTGACAGCCCAACCCATGTATGGGAAAACGACCGAAGCCACGGTGCGAAGAAGATGCTGCATAATAAGATCGGAATCGCTTTGATTGTGATCACAAGCGCTTGGCATCCAGCAGCTAGCATGAAGAAAATCAAAGGCTCTTGCTGTCGCATGAGTCATCCCAAAAAGAGAACATAAAAATGTTCTACGCACTGTACACCCACGGTACAACAACTTATCACAAAAAAACGATTCTGTAGTCCTGTAGTTACTTGAATTGAAAAGCATTGCTGTGTTTGCATTACACAAAGAAAAACAGGGTTGAAAAATTCACTCAAGGTCACGGAGGACCATTATGTGTCTGTCATCTGAATGAACAACACTTGTATCAGCCCAAACAAAGCAAACACAAGGAGTCTCAACACATGGAATAAAACTTCCCACCTAATATTTGGCTCTACCTAAAGCAAGCCCCTGCATGGGTCACGCAGCTAAGGTCACTGTGTTCCAGTGGGTGAGAAGAGAGAAGTTGTACGTTTTGATTAGAACTCATTTTCAATCTTTCAGGCTTGGCTGTCCTGTGTACTGTTTCATGAAGAACACTTGAACCTCTGCACCATAGGTCAAGTTGAAACCAACTTCACTCCATCAATTGTGGCTTGAATGTGAAATTTTAGAAGAGTGAGAAAGAAATCAGAGAACTCAGGGTGGAGTAGGAGTCATGAAGATCAAGGATGAGAAAAATCATAGTCATATTAAAGGAAAGCTTTGGCATGATGTATGATTTACACATTTTCTGCACACCCCACTTATATTTGATGAGTGAAATTTAGTTTGTTTTTTATTATACTGTAGCTACAAGGCTAATGTTGTTAAGAAACATTAGAAGTCAATAGTCACCCAATATATTTTGAAAATGCATTCCCAACACTTTTGACTGTCTTAAACTGAATTCATTTCACCATTAAAATGAAATCTGTGGATGTGCTTTAGAGTACAGACTGACCATAACCTTCAAAGTCTATCAGAAAACTGTAGACAGACATTTTTGCAAAATTCCATTTTGCCTAAGTATGCATGTCATGCAAGGATGTGAACGCCAAATATTTCATTTACGATTACTATTATTTCTACTTTCAGGTGCCGTGCTGCTGATTCCACCCTGAATTAACAGTTATTTTGTGAACTATAAATCAAGTATCTATATACCTGGTTGGTGTGCATGCATGCAATGTATAGTCAGATTCTGTAGACAGAATTTGGCACAATATACGTGTCATAAAGTGGCTGCATGGAGTGTTTACCTAAGTTTTAAATATTAAGTCAATTTTGATCATTTAAAAAATTATACATTGGTTTTTGTGAGGATCCTACACAAAATGTTTATCCAATTTGCAAAAAGCTTTTGTAGAAATTCAGTGGACAATTTCCTCATGACTTTGTTTATCTTATCCAAACCCTTTTCCCAAAACCGAGGTTTCCCTAAACCTGTACAATTTTGGGAAACTGAAATCTGGGAACTGAACCTGCTGCCCTTAGAGGTCGTTTGGTAAATCTGGCTTCAGTCATAGAGGATGTTAGTGCTTAGACTTTTACGAGTTATAGTTCTTTATTTATTACATGTGTATATTTAAACTGACTCAGTGCAGCAGCATTTTTTTGGGCAATGATATATGGAAGTGTTCTTTTTCGGCATTCGGCCATATTAAGGGCATTCCCAACTACTTCAACTACTGATCTACAGCCGTCAGGCTCCAGTGCAGATGCCTAATTACGACAAGGTCTAAATTTGGAGGTGATGATGTCATGCCTTCCAGAATTCTGAGCTCATCCCTATTAGGGCCATATTTCCAACTGAGGGGGCATCTGTTCACTGGACACACTCGCTTATGCTGAGCTCAGTTGGGTGTGTGTGTGTGTGTGTGAGAGGTTGGATGGATGGGGAAAGTGAGAAAGAGAAAAAGAGAGAGAGAAAGGGCACTGCGAACATCAAGAAGACTGAGAGTGTTGGAGCAGAGTCACAGCAGCTGCACTGCAGTTATAGGCAGATCATCCTGAGGCCTGATCTGAGGCACTTAGTTACTTTCAGTCTTAGAACTACAAAACAACCTCTGTAACTCCACAAAGCCTGGAGGGAAAGAGGGGCAAGGAAGGATAAGGAGTAAGATGACAGCGGGTATGTTTAGGAGGTAGAAGAAAATACACCAATACAGGATGGATAGCTAGATGGATAAATGAATTGATAGACAGATAGACAGAGGAGTGTGGGTTTGCTAAGGCTACTATCAGATAAAAAATTTGCCAAGAAACCTTTTCAGACCAATTCAAAACCTTTGCTAGTCAAGTCTGCATATGTGTTCAGATACTAGCTTGTGGTGATGGAATTCCCAACTCTGGCCATCATATAATGGGAAATCTACACAAAAGATCCAGGAGATACCGTGTGAAATGGTTCATCTTCACCTCTTGACCAGTGACACCTGTCCAAAACCAACCTTCTTGCCCATGCCTCATTACTGGCTACCATCAACCGGACCTGAGCAGAACAGGTCAGGACTAATGAGAAGCATGGATCACTCCATCAAGCTTCCCTGCATTCAAAGTGGTTTTACATGGAGCTCAGTATCTAGGCAGCCCCTTGGGAAGCCGGCATGTATCTCTTGCTGTTGTGGTTGCTATGGACACTGGGCATAGGGGTGACAGGGGTTGAAAGTGGTGAGTTGACTTGAATTGTCTCAGCTAAATCTGCCCATTACAAAGGGATGACATGATCTTCTAAACAGATTGCCTCAGGTCTCATTAGAAGTGGTCCATGTCTCTGGTTATATGATTGGACATAATGACATAACCAGCAATAAATTGCATATGTGCAGTGAGCATGAATACAGATCTGAAATATGGTGTTTAATTTATGCTAACAATCTCACAGGCCACCTTGTTAGAAACCTCTGCTGGTCTACTTTGCCATTATACTTTTAGAGCTTGGCTGTAGCACCATGTCATACACGACATGTTTATGTCACAACAAACAGAATGTGAATTAGGTGAATTTCTGATTGGTTTCATACTGCCTTTATCAAGGTCTCTTTGTATGATATTGAACTGTACTTGTCATCATTGGGAAACTATCTTGTCTAGCTCAGAAGAAAGACAGCTAGTCGTTCAAAATGATCAAATGATCCTTGTAATAGTTGCCATAATACACATACAATAATTTATATTACAATTAACAGTTTCGTTTTTCATGAATCATCAACTTCCTACTGGTTCTAATGCTTAGCTGCTTTGGGTGCAGAGAATCTGGGAAGAAGATACAAAGGGGCATGCAATGTTTGCAAGAGATCAAAAGAATCCCAGGCTATTGAATTTCAAAGGATCAGTGATACCACAGTCGATTTTGTAGGATACTTTGCTCCTGAACACACTGAACCAAATATAGTTTTTCATGTCTAAAACTTTTTTACAGGACTTTCCCAGACTGTTGCCCAAGCCCTTAAGCTTACCTTAATCTTGCATTTTGTTGAGCACAATAACAATGGCCATGTGGGCGCCTTTCCAAAACAACCAATGCAATCAGTAGACTACAGATAAGACTACTCCGAAGCTCAATGTGAAGTATATAGCCTTTGTTGTGTTGTTGAATGTTTATAAGATGGGAGTCTGTGCCATTCATAGCATGAATTGGCTTTATAAACAAACCCACTAAGCTCTTGTTTATTTCACAGTGTGGCGTGTTGGATAATCTTGCATTGCACCATTTTTCAAGATAGAACCATTCCTGCAAGTAACACAGCAGAATCTGCGATCTGCAGTTCACCAAATCCTTGACTTTTAACATTAGTCACTGCTTTATGTCTTTAATTCCCTGACCTTTCCTCTGTATGATGCATGTCTCTTTAATCTTCCATGTAAACGTGTCTTAGCTGTAACGGAACCATCCAGTGCGTCCCAGAGAGAAATAGGTTCTCAGTGGTTCTTCCTCATGCTGTTTTCTTCCTCAAGTTTTTTCCTTTGAATCATATCAGTATTTCTTCTCCTTGTTCTTAAGGAATATAACATTTTGTTTTATGATCAGTGTTTCTTCCTCATATTCAATATTACTTATTTTTTTCTTCCTCCTCATGCACTCGAGGAGTTTTTGCTATTGAGTTTTGGTTCCTGTCAATGTGTTTTCCTCATATTCTTTAGGATTTAAAATTTCTGAATCTTGGTTACTTTCAGTGGTTCTTCCTCATGCACTTAGTTCTTCTTTCTGAGTCTGCCCTCTTCTCCATTTATTTTCCTCATGCTCTTTATGTCATGAATGTCCTCCGCAGTTCTTCCTCATGCAATTATGGAGTTTGTCCTTATGTTTTTTGGGAGTCTTGAATCTTCTCAGTGTTTCCTCTTAGTCTCAGGCAGCTTTTTTGCACCACTGTTGCCCTCAGTAACACTCATTAGGGGGATTTCTGGTAAAGCTGCTTTGAGACAATGTTGTATAAAGCACTATACAAATAAAACATAATTCCATTCATATAGAGACTCCTGAAAAATGTGTAATCCCTTGACCCACTGATGGAGAAAGGACCAGAGCCTCCACTAAAATGCTATTTTTTATAGTACCCAGATTGGGATTAATATGGAAATCACCCATATACTGTGACAGTGAATCTGATTAATTACCCGTGCTATTGTAACTTTTAAACTGTGATACCTGACACACACCAGCTGCTAAATTCTGGGACTCTCATATTCCCCTGGTACTGAAAGAGAAACCAAGCAGAGCCACCAGGATGGAGCTTTAATTATTTTTACCTCAGAGAACCCACCATTTTTCTAAACTAGACATATCCTGTGGTCAGACCTAAATCCTTACTATAATGACAATCAACTGGAGTAAGCAAGGCCATGAGTAAAAATGGCCAACTGAATTGCAGAAATTGACCAAAGTAAACAAATGCAAGGTGCTCTCAGTTTAGCCTGTAGCCTAAATTGGCTCTGTGGTCTATTTTGCTTGCTTTCTGCTCAGTCAACTGTCTGCCTTTGGCCATTAATGAAAGGCTAATGTGAAGTGGCCTACATGTTAAATTAAATCAACACAATGGAGAAAGGAAATATGTGGCAGGATAATAAGGAGCATGTTCCTGTTAGCCAGCATCCATTTTGGGTAAGAAGGAAGCCACTGTGCTCCCAGAAGCATAAAGTAATGCAACACAGATATATTTCACACAGCAGCTGCAACAATCTGTCTTTTCCTACTTTTGTGTTCAGTATAGGCCTGCGCCTTGATGAGATTTGGACTTAGCATTGTCTGCCCACAACTCCACAACTCCACTATTGAGAAAGTTTGACACTGGTGTATAGCACCCATAACCCTTCATTACCTAAAATATTAAACAGTGAAAATGTGGTCATACATGATCACTCCACAGCATGAAATACCTCCTCTGTATTTAACCCATTCAACCCAAGAGAAGCAGCAGGCAGCCAGGAACACAGTGCCCAGGGAGCAGTGTGTTGGGACAGTACCTTGCTCAGGGTACCTCAGAGGTGCCTATCGGTCTTGGGAATCGAACCCGCGACTTCCTGATCACAGGGCAAATGTCCTAACCATTAGGCTACCAGCTGCCTGTTAGGCTACCATTGCTGGCCACATGTTCATAAACTGCAGCATTGTCTCTTTTAATCCACCACCTTACCTGGGATGCACGCATGTCTATGTGCTAGCATGAGATCTTCCAGTTTAAAAATGAGGCAACCCACCCTGATTATGTATCTTGAAGGTGGGGGAACTAAAACACACACATTAAAATTGTTTCTTTCTTGGCTCATGCAGAAGGAAGCCAGATAGTTATGGTTACTGCTTGAAAGTCAAATATTACATCTAGATTGTTTGACCTCTGCAGCAGTGCTTTTCTTGCTTCCAGTGGTTTTCAGATATATTCATAAGAATACGGTACAGAATATTGAATGCTGTGTCCATAACAAAAGATCATGGTAAATTGAGTCTTATTATTAATTCCTTATAAATACAGAGTTAAGTAAACAAAAGAAGATGCAGAAATAAGAGTAATCTAAATGTCCTACATATAGTACCTATGACATACAGTACTCTGTTATATACAACACCTGAAAATGGCTATAAAGAAGAAGACTGTAAGAGATGAAAAGAGGCCTGTTAAATAAATCATGATCAAAAACGTTTTGCAGGGTGATGGCCATTCAGGATTAATGCTCTAGCACTCCTATTTATCCTGTGAGGAACAATGTCTTTTTATTGGAGGGCTGAGCGCTCATCGTAAAAGTGCATTATTGTTCACCAGCATCTGCAGAGGTTGTCTGTCCAGAGGAGGGCACATTTGCGCTCACCCTTGTGTCACGGGTTCAGACCCCGCTGTGAAAGACGATGAGATTCGTGCACAGAGATTTGGTTGTGTGTGTGTAGTTATTAAGCGCTGCATTTCAACGAAGGTGTGTGAGCATGTATGCGTTCAGGTCTCACCTGTCTGGAAAGCAGCCCCCACTCTCCTGCATTTAGGAATTGCAGCTGAAGCTCCATGAGACAGTGGCTGCTATTTATACCCCCAGCCGGAATATCTGTGATGCTGTAAAAAGCCACCGCCGCTGCTGTAACCTCGGCTTATCACAACCTGCAGCTCTACGGCGTGAATAATGGCACTGGCTTTGAGTGTCTGTGTGTGTGCAGCTGGGGGAACCACACGGATCACAATGATGCAGGAGCAGCTGCGGCCTCACAGTACTCTGGGTACCCATAATCCAGCTTTATCCTAGCAGCCCTCACTGTCGAAACCGAAGTTCTCCACATCTAGTTTCCGGTCCTGAATTGTGAGGACACAGGTAGTTAACTGAACCAAGGATTTAACTGATTTGCCCCTTAGGATCATATCTGCCAAATTTCGAACTACAGAGCTAGAAATGAAATTCAAGGTTCAGGTTTGAGGACCCCTGCCCTATTCAACCACTTGAGGGTGCAGAGAGAAAGATCATTTTGGTTATGGAATAGGGAGATTATTTCAAAGCAATGTAAATGACTAAAGATGATATAAGAGCTGAGAAAATACAGCTGTCTGCAAAAGTTTGTGCCTCATTGGTAAAACTGCTTAGTTTTTTTGCAATAATGAGTACAATAAGGACAAATCCTCTACTGAGATCACATTTCTCCACATTTTGCTGAATTTAACAAACTAGGGAGAAAATGTCTGTGTTTGTGTCTATGGTTAGTGAATTTGTCCTTATTTTTACTCAGAAAGTCCACAAAATATGTTCTCTACATATGTATTTGACACCAGTTAATTAAACCTTTGCATGTGAAATAATATAGATTAAATACAGTGCTCTTTACACATTTCTTCTTCTTTCCTTATTCCAGTGCTGTTAGTGTTGATAGCAAGTCTGTGTAACAAATATATATTACTGCTATTAATAAAAATAAAAAAAGGTGAATATTTTAATATTTTTTAATTATAAAATATAGAAGGAATAAATATTTAATATATAACGAAAGTTTTTTGTTAATTTCCAGATCATTTCAATTTGTTTACTTCTTCCATCATTATGACTTCCACCCAGTATGCTCCCCTAGAAGAAACAACAGGTTCAGAATTTGATGTGGAACTGCTGTCACACTCATCTTTAGAATCTGACCATGCAGGCTGCATCTCTAACATTAAAATGTCATCTTTTATTCATACATTCATTTGTTCATTCATTCACTCATTTCCTGTAACCATTTAATGCTAGGGCCATAGGTGCACAAAGCCTATGCCGGGGTCTACGGGTACGAGGTAGGGACTCACCCAGGTTGGTGCACCAGCCCACCGCAGGGCGCGCACACACACACCATTCACTCACAGTCACACACCTATCTAGTATTCATTTCTTGAAAAATAGACATGGTTAGGTGCAGCATAAGGCAAGTCATCACCAGCAACCAGTGCTTGGTTGAGCAGTATATATATTAATAGTGATAATAGTGATATATTTACTGTAAGGGATTATATTAATTAATTCCTTCATTTGTTCATTCATTAATTTGTTCATTCTTTTATTTACATTTGCTGTTCTAGGTCGTTTGTGTGAGGTATGATGCCATATAAATCATATAAAATGCCACAATGCCCATTCACAACTCACACACAATCACAGATCAGAGCAGAGAGCCAGGAGTTCTTCCTGGCTTTGCTGAAATAATCAAGAGCATTTGTTGTTTTCACTCCAGGTAATAGGCCGTTGTGAAAAGCATATTTTACTCTTATGACTGCAAATGGCTGATTAGTGTTTAATGATTGCACTCAAATACTCAAATCAATCGGTGCGCCTGTGCCAGAGGTCTAACAAATTATGCCTTCTTCTCCAGCAAAGGTCAGCTGTGTGGAAATGTGCCACCTTTCTGGAACCCAGGCAGGGCAGTAAGGGAGGGTGGGGGGGGGGCTTCTCCTATCCAGTTTAGTCCTATCAGTTAGTCCTGTTTTTCACCTGTTGTGTCAAAATAATGAAGTTTTTATACTGAAATACTTTGTCGTCTCGGAAGGTAATATTTATTCATTATTTAGCAACATCTTGTGCCTTCTTAACATTTCTCCCATTATAAAAATGTACATAAAGTGGCTTACAGATAGAAGTTTATGTGTATGTTCATGTGTACGTCAAGTGACAATTTTGTCATGCAGAACGAAATTCATCTATGCATTTAATAACCCAAGTGAAACAGTGGGCAGCCAGAAACATCGCCAGGGAAACAGTGTGTGGGGACGGTATCTTGCTCAAGGGTACCTCAGTGGTGCCACTTGCAGTCTTGGGATTCGAACCCACAGCTTTCTGATTGCAGGGGCTACTCCCCAACCACTAGGCTACCAGTATGTATATCAATACAAAGTAAAATGCATTCAGAAAAATATTGGATTGCTACAAAACAACCACTCCCTCTAAATTTAGTAAGACTAAGTGTTTGAAATGAATCCAATTAAAATGGTTTACAGTTTATTTACAGTTTATACAATTAGGACTTCAAGTAACATTTGGAATGGGAATCCTATAATAAATTAAATTAGATAGCAGCAATATATCTTATCCTGTTTCCCAGTCTACTTAAAAAACACACTACCCAGTGGCTTAAATCTTGGCCATCTCCTCAGCAAGTCTCCTTTAATGACTAACACTAGAGACTGAATTAACAGTTGAGTGGAGGGGGCTGCTGGTGAACTGTGAGCTATGCATTATAATTAGCCCCCAGCTGCATTAGTGTGGGGGTGTGTGGGCTCAAGAGAAAGTGGAACAGGTATTAAGACCACCAGTGTTCACTACTGGCAGTAATTACCCTACAAAAGAATTATTAAACATAAAATGAGAAAGAGGTGGGGCTTTTCTATTCAACTGAGAAAGCTTTTGCCACTTCCACCACTCAGCTACAACATTAAAATCACTGAGAGGTAAAGTGAATGACATTGAATATCTTGTTATAATGACTCCTGTCAAAGGGTGGGATATATATGGCAAGTGAACAGACAATTCTTGAAGCTGATATGTTGGAAGTAGAAAATGGGTAAGCAGAGCATCTCCAAAGCAGCAGATCTTGTGAGGTGTTCCCATGAAGGACAACTGGCAACAGGGTCATGGGTGCGCTTCCATCCAATTCCTGGTACAAGCCATGTTTATCTCTTACCTTGATTACTGCTTTGCTCACCTAGTGGGTCCCCAGCTTGAACAATAAGACCCTTACAGCAGGTTCAAATTGCAGCAGCTCAGCTGGTCTTCAACTAACCCAAAAGGTCGCATGTCACCTCACTGCTGATTGACCTACACTTTCTATCCATGGTTGTCCGAGTGAAATTCAGGTCACTAACTCTTGCTTACTTATAATTCAGGCATACATTCCTATTCACTCCGTCCACTTCTCCAAGGAACGTCATCTGGCTCTGCCCTCCCTACACACAAGGCAAACCCAGTCCAGACTTGTCTCATTCGGGGTTCACCACTGGTGGAATGAGCTGCCAAAGACAACAAAGGCAGGACCATCTATCTTCTTGCCCTACTCCCTGTATGGGTGGCAGAACCATTTTAACCATTATAGCAATCTTCAAAATCATTCACTTCACCCCCCCCCCACCACCACCACTTATTGTTTCCTGGACAACGGCCAAGACTATGCACACGTATACCCCACCCCCCTCCCCCCCCTTACCTAACAACGACCGAGACTTTGATGGCGTGCACCAATCACCGCACCCCCCCCCCCCCCATAAGGACTGGGACTTCGCACGTGTGCAACAACCCCCCACCCCCTGCCAGATGTGTTAAGCTTTCTGTGTATTTGGTACCAAAATATACCTGATTTTGCTTTAAGAGCCTATTGCATTTTGTTACTGTGCCCATAAGACATATATAAATGGCCTCCAATTTGATTATCTTCGAAAAACAAATATGCTGTGTGTATATGTACTGTAGATGGCCTGGGAAATGAATAGTTTAACCTTAACAAACTGCACTAATCTTTTATATTAGTAATATTTCAAAAAGTGAAGATCCATTTTATGGGCCTTTTTAAATAAGTGAAATTGTGAGGTTTTATTTATTTATGCGTTTATTTACAGCAGTAGCTCATTTGAAGAATTGAAAAGATATAGTCATCCTTTTGATCACTGTTTCCTGGTCATTTCATGTTTATATGTGCCATTTCATAGCTTTGATGTTTTCATTGTAATTGCAACAGACATTGACATTCAAAATGATGAAAATTCTATGGATATTATGTCCAAATGTCTTATCTGGTGCTGCAGGTTAATGTGTCTGCCACTGTGCTTTCATTTCAGATGCGCATTGTTCTTGCTGTCACAGTGTGTGGCACGGTGCGACATCCTCTGAAAAAAAAATGCTCAAATGCACTGCTTATGCAGTGAGGCAACTAAGCAACACAGGTGCTTTTGTAATGTCTCTATGAAAGTAGCAGGTGACAGCAGCAGCCCAGTTATATGCATGTGCGCATGCACGCGTGTGTCCATGCATGTTTGAGTGCCTTATGTGTTTCTCGCTTTTGGCTCGCCCTCCCTTGGAATACTGTGCTGTCAGCCGAATGCAAATGTGCAGCGAACTCACGCAGTGAAAGTTGCTCTCTCCTGGGTTAGATTAGAGCTGAGGAGTGTGCGGCTAGCACAATGAGGCAGAATGTACAACAAGCAAAGAGCCACCCTAATCTCATTTTAAGGGCAAATACTAGGCTGCAGTGGTGAATGGTTGAACAAAACCATTATTTTTATTATTTATTTTTATTCTAGACAACTAACCTTGCCCCTAACCAAGACCATAAATGCAATATTTATTCATTATAATTTATTTAAGAATATATTACTATGTATATCATATTACAAAATATATATTTACAATATATTATTTACAATAATCGCAACTAAACTTGACAGACTCCTGTTTTATTACAGTTCTAGTATCACAGTGTGTGGTTTGTCTATGTGGCATTGCAGAAAAAAACGCTTAGCTGTGAGTAGGTGCAAGCAATATGAAACTGTAATGTCTCTCTTTATTTGCGAATGTGGATGGATAAAATGCAATATGAGTGGTCTATCACAGCATTAGTAGTGTTATGAAATAATCATTTTATGGTTTACGAATGGTCTCGCAGTGCTAAATTCCTTAGTCATATCCGACAATATGCTTTGTGTTTGTGCATATATTAGAGGATTCCTGGTGATGGCACTGTGTCCCCCTCACTTTTTAATAGATTGCACGCGTGCAACAACCCCCCACCCCACGCCAAACTTGTTAATCATCTATTATGGAAAGCTTTTATATTGTGGCTTTCTGTATATTTGGTACCAGAATATACCTGATTTTGCTTTAAGCGCCAATTGCATTTTGTTACTGTGCCCATAAAACTGACATATATAAATCGCTTCCAATTTCATTATCTGTGTAAAAAATCACTTTTCAATACTGCTTCGTACTGGTTATGGAATTAATAACAGATGTGAACTACTTTAAGCACTGTTGTATATTGCTCTGGATAAGAATGTCTGCCAAATGCCATAATTGTAAATGGTTTTAAAATTTGCTTCACAGGCTAGTATATTATAATATTTAGTCCTATTTTATATTAAGTGTCCCTAAACCAATATAGTCATACTTTTTTACTGCACCTATTATGGCCAATGGGGACTCCCAGGCACCCAGGACTCCCAGCCATTGAAAAAAAGAATGTTAAACTCACTCTGTTCCTGGAGCTAAATGTAGAAAAGCTCCCCTGAGTCAACCTGACCACAGCCTGGAGGCAGAAATTAGAAAAGGTAAACACCAGTAATTACTGTAATGACTTCCCCCTTACAGGCCATAGCAGTGCTACCTTTTCATTATGGAAAGACCTTTAGTCCAGAATGGACAGAATTAAGTTAGTATATGTTTAAAAGTCAAATGCTACCTAAAATACTTAAACAGTACAGTAAATACCACAGACTGGGTTGAACCCGACAAATGCAGCGTTCAGGGATTCCACACTTGACTAGGATTAGCACTAAAGACTAACATCATGAAATGCTACACTATCATTTTGCCTTAATTCTTGTATCACAAAACTTTCCTTTGCTCTGCAGGCATAATGGAAATATGTGCTTTTACAAGTTTTGCATCCAGTGTTCCCCAAATGTCCTTGCCAATGATTGTGCATTCTGGACATGTTGCGTGTTGGCTCCGGCTTTGACCACCTTTATCGGACACTTCCCTTGGCCATACTAATTACCTGATAAGGCAAACACACCACTTTCCTGTGGCTCACTCAGCCAGGAAGTTGCAGGCAAGAAGCAGCCTGGCCAGCTTTCGGCCAGTGGTTAAGTGATCTCACTGAAAGAGCACATGCCAATCACTTCATCTTGAGGGTTTCTATCAGGTAGCACCTGAGATGCATTTTGAACATGCAGAAAAGCAGAAGGATGGGGAGGAAGGAGTGGAAAAAGAAAAGTGCCAGATAAGAACTCAGGGATGTCTTAAGATGAAATATGATGTGTTCTGTGAAGCTGGTTGCTCAGGGCAAGACAGACAGCAATATAAACAGATAAATGAAAGAGGGGTTAGAAGGAGAAATATGGGCACTGAGGGGAAGAACATCACATTAACTGGAAGGATGAGGAATCTTCCTCAAGACCAGGCAGAGAAATCTGATGCTAATCAGAAATATCATTCCATTGTCGCATGCAGATATACTCCAGAAAAAGAAAAGAAACTGTTCCGACGATCAGAACTCCATCTTTCAACATATTGACACAAATTAGACATGTATCATTTCTGTGTTTGTTCTAAGAATCCCCATTCTTTTTAACTCAGCAAGCTTTATGTATACGTGTAAATATATATTCTGTACTTTGTAAACATCGGTTTTAATGTATCATATGTATTTGAAGACAGTACGTCTCCCGGGAAACATAGCTTGATATTCAAAAAGAAAGAAATAAACTGAGAGAGTCAATCAATGCAACAAGATTCCAGTGATGTAGACAAAGAGTGTTTGTGGGTACACACAGCTGTGTGCAGGGAACTGTAAGTATGTGATCAGTAAACATGTTGAAACAGGAGCAGTCCTCTTCGGCAAGGCTCGTTTCCCCTCTTAACGGTAGTCACTGAAGATGCATTGAGCAAACAGTGGGCAAGCCAGCCCTTGGTGCTCCAGCGAGATGTCACTGTAAATACTTGAGTGTCTCATGGTGCCAAAGGACAAGGCTTACACAGAAGAATTTATGTTTCAGTGAAAGCCGTGTGAACATTCAAGGTTTGGTTTGGCTCTTCTGTCCTAAGCTGCTCAAAGTATTGACCGCAAACCGTCAGGTTGATATTTGCAGACAGTGTTTTCCCATCTGGGTCTTGGAGACATGCTTCACTGCACATTATACTGCTTTTCTTGCCCTTACACACCTGAGTCTGTTCATCAGCTCATTGCCAATCCTTTCATTTTAGTTGAGTCTGGTGGGTTTTCATCACTCAGGCAAGAAACTTGTACTTTGATAGAAATAGTTCCTTTCACTAATAAGCAAAATTACCAGCTACGATGAATTTTGACTACTGAAGCTTGGGTCTTATATGTTAACTGAAGAGAGAGGGGAAAAAAACACAGAGATGGACATTATAAATGAAAGTGACCATGCTGTTATACATGAACACAGCGGGAAGAGCATGAAACTCGTCCTGTGCATTTAACCCATTCACTAAGTGAAGCAGTGGGCAGCCAGGAACACAGAGCCCAGGGAGCAGTGTGTGGGCATGACACCTTGCTCAGGATACGTCAGAGGAGCTTAGTAGTCTTGGGAAATGAACTCATGACTTCCTGTTCGCAGGGCAAACATCCTAACCACTAGGCTGCCAGCTTCCCCACGAGGAAGACATTTACATGTTTAAACACACTTAAGTCAGACTAAGTTTAGATCATGAGATACATTATTCATCCCAGGACAGCTGACAATTGCAAGGAAAGCAGAACTCTCATGCGGGCACTATTTCACAATTATTAAACAAATAATACATTATTTCATTTTCACAGTAAGAGAAATGAATATGGCAGTGCTGGACATCTAAAGGGGCCCACTGCACATGTTCACATTTTTACAAATGTTTGCTTTAAAGAAGCCTTTTTTTTAGCAAGTGTCAAACAAAGAATAGTTTACCTTCATTCTCACACACTGTTCAAATGTTAAAACACAAGATTATAAAACATACAACCATGTCATCTTTATTTTAAGCTGTAATTTTACAGCTCTGGACTGCTGCAAGCTGCTAAGTTTAAGTTAAGTATGTTCAAGTTGCCCATCAGCTGTATTGTTAATAATGTGTTTAAGAGTACATTTTGAGAGGTAGTTGTGAGCTGACAGAAGTCAAACGAAGTTGGCATTAGCCTGGTGTGTCACAAGCCTTAGACAACCATTAAACCTTTGGTGTGGATGCAATAGTAGCTGTTGGTGTTGCAGAACATGAA
The DNA here is from genome assembly GCA_037577145.1 of Brachypetersius gabonensis. NCBI lineage: Eukaryota > Metazoa > Chordata > Actinopteri > Characiformes > Alestidae > Brachypetersius > Brachypetersius gabonensis. The sequence continues at coordinate 19,936,543 of JBBJLR010000153.1, forward strand.
TCCACTCGTAAAGACAAAAATGCATTTTTTGTGCTACAGCTGTGTCCATGTGAGTCCAGTAGACATCAGATGCCCTATGTTCCTCTGGGGATGGAGCATCTGAGGCAGAGACTAGAAGGTGTATAATGTTTTAAAGTACACTTGGAGTCTACAAGCAGGATTAACAAACAGCCACTGTTTAAGATTATTTCATATTTTTAAAGAGCTTCATAACACACACACACAAACACAAACCTCTAAAGTGCTCTTTTATAACAGGCCGGATATAATCAGAATAAATTACAATACACATGTTCAGCCCCCAGCAGAGACAGGCAGCAGGGGTTGTCTGGATTCTGTTCAGTCTGGAACAGTCATTACAGGAACAAACAACTCTCTCATGGACATGCTAAGATCTTAATAACCAACTAAGAGGAAGCACAAAAAATGTCCCACCACTTCCACCCACCTTCATTTCCCATTCACTTTAAAAGCCTGACAGAATCTCTGATCAGACCTGAGGAGGGCGGCCTTTATCTCCATTTGCTGTCCCATCAATATTAAAGCCAAGTGCTCTGAAGGGTCTTTTAAACTCACTTTCTTTAACTCTTAGAAGTCTGTACCCTTTACAAAGGAGTTCTTTACGGTTATTTATCAAATGCAACAGTTAAATACATTTAGCAAATGCAACAGTTAAATATATTTAGCAAATGCAACAGTTAACTGTTGCATTTAATGAACTTAATGAACCATTTAAATGCTTAAACACGGTTAAATTGGTCTTTTCTATAATTAGAAAATGGTACAATTGCCTACACTCTTTCAAATAATGGGGGCAGAAAGGCCACTGTAGATGACGCCATAGAAGAAAAGAACCTCGCTGTGAGTAATTTTGTTTTGAAAGAAGCTTTGAAGTGTTCCAGATCGTCACATATTTCATTGATAAAACTGATTCTCTAGGTATCTAAAATGGTTCTACCGACACTGCCTAACGGTTCCTTACTCTTTTAACTACTTTTTAAATACTCAAATAGTTAAGAACCTAGCTGTCTATTGCTTTACTCTCATAGTTATGCAACTTAAATTTAAGGGCTTAATTACATAGTATGTAACTGTATAAAGAATTACATTCGTGCAGTTTCCATCCTGTATCAATTTGTTTGAGTCTGAAGTTCTGACTTTTATCTTCTTGTTCCAATATCAAACAATGTCAAATGCAAACAAGAGGGCAGTAAAGACACCAGGGCTCTTGTCTGTCACAACTGCACTGTCTCTGTCACTGAGGAATTCTGAATCTGGTCCCTAGTGATGCCACAGCCATCCATGTATGGGTGCACAACTTGCTCTCTCCGGATGGGTAGACCAGTGTGGGTGTTTCTTAGATAATCTAATAAAATTGTTGTCCTCCAACAGCTTTGCATCCAATTATGTTGAGTCCTAGCTGGTGGGTAAAAAATGGATCTGACTAAAAGAACAATAAAGACAAAAAGGATTTAAGACAAACAAGGTTTTAAAGCAAAGCAACATCTTTTTGAGCACATTTTGTTCTATTGATTGTTTCAATGAACTTTGAGTGAGAAATCAATTATATAAACAGCAATCGGCCTTTTTCTTTCAGTTGAATGTGTTATTCACAAGTAGCAACAAGCAGTTATTCAAGCTGAACACTTTTTGAACAGAACCAAAGCACATTCAAATGTTTTCTCTACAGTTACCTCAAGGAAATGCCTCAAGCAAAAATACAACATGCATGGATTATTTTCTGTTATTCCAATGGGAATTGGTACATTTATATGCAACATTTACAGCTACATGGCAATTTAATTTAAATGTTATGTTTAATTTCACAAAATCCTTTAACAACAGTCTTCTAAGGGTTAAATGACGTATGGCTCAGTGAGGCGGAAAAAATGGAACCTGGTAGGTGTGGACACATGGCTACCACGGAGATATGGCAGATGGGCTCATGTGAACCTGCATGGTTCAAATCCGGCGCACACTAGCATGCTTCCAGCGGCAGCACGTGCAAGTGCCCTGGAATGTCCTGGAATTTTCCTACAGGACCACTGTGGAGGGAACAGGTGCAGAGACCCATACAGAGGTCAAGGATAAAGGACAAATCACAAAACTGCTATGTTGTCTTATCTTTTGCAAATTAACATCCCACCACACTGCCTTGGTTTAACCCAGATTTAGATACTAATAAATATAAAATAAGCCATATAAGGCACACTATATGGACAAAAGTATTGGGACACACCTGTTTTTCAGGGTTTGTGCTAGACTCTTTATTTCCAGTGAACGGCAATCTTAATGCTTCACACAGTTTGGGGAAGAACCTTTTCTATTCCAGTATGACTGTGCCCAGTGCACAAAGCAAGGATGACCTCAACCCCATCCAATACCAATGGGATGAATTGATATGGAGATTGTGAGCCAGGCCTTCTCATCCAACATCAGTGTCTGACCTCATAAATGCTCTACAGAAAGAATCGGCAACAAATCCCTACAGAAACTCCAAAATCTAGTGGAAAGCCTTCCAAAAAGAGTGGTAGCTGTTATAGCTGCAAAGTGGGGACGAACGCCATATTAAAATCTATGTATTTGAATGCACTGTCATTAAAGTCCCTGTTGGTGTAATGGCTAGGTGTCCCAATAATTTTATTATAATCTATATAGTGTATATAAGGTAAGCTATTGTGCTCATGCCCATTAAAGTGTTAACCATTAAACCATGTTACTGCCATCAGGATCAACAATAATTTTATAGACCTCACATTTATGCAGTACCATGTTTTTCTTTTGCTGAAAAGCAATACGTTTCATCTGAACGATGCCAAAACAAAAGTCTCAATAAAGATTAGAGGGCTCCATGTCCATCAGAAGCCTGACCCCGACTGATCAGAAGCTCACCTTGATTGGTTCAAAAGCAATTTATCTATAATAAATCCTGAACTTAACCTGCTCTAGAGGAGGATAAGCATTCAATATTAGTTGCCTTGGTGATGTAGCCTATAAAAAAAGAAATAGGAAAAACAGGGCAAGAAGCAATCTAAAAAATTGTTAAAACTTTATTACGAAAAGAAAGCCAAAAATGTATTTATTTATATTGCTTTGCATTCCAAAACCTTTGACCCAAACCGTGTAAACGCTTGAAATCCAAGGAGGTTTACTGACTGGTTTGCTTCTTGTTTTTTTTTCTTGATGCTTTGCCTTCACTAAGTAAAAGAGTAGGCCATATAATTGTAATAAACAGATCATTAAGTTAACAGAGGTCCAATAAGAGCAGAGAAAATATGATTAATCACAAAAACGCAACTTGAGATTTTTATACGCCCTAAAACGTCAAACTGTGGAATCACCGTGACTGCAAAGCTTAGCCAGACAGCCAAACACAGGGATAACATATTGACTAGTCTTTAGAAGGTGAATGTGAATGTGAATGTGATTGTGTGTGTGTGTGTGTGTGTGTGTGTGCGCGCGTGTGTGTGCGTGCGTGTGTGTGTGTGCGTATGTGTGTGTGTTTGTGCGTGTGTGTGTGTGTGTGTGTGTGTGCGCATGCATGTGTGGGTTTATGCGATAACCAGTAAGGCTGCATGGCATAACGTATATTGATCTGGTCCTTGCAAGCTAAATAGCCCCTGTCAGCAGTAAATCATTCTCACCGTGACACTGACCCAGGGCCCTTTCTCCAGAGAGCAGCAGAAGGTCATTCAGATTGCTTACCGCTTACAGAAGGCTCTAGAACTTCAGTAGATAATGCAGTAAATACGGCTGGTCAAATTTTGTTTTGTAAATACGTTCTAAGAGGAAGTGTATGAAAATAAAAGTTTTGTATTGTTTTTTTTTACTTTTTAGGCAAATTTCTAAAAATTTACAACAAAGATTCACCTTGGCCTCGTGGTAGAAGGTACCTTTAGTGACCTAAAGCGGTGATTTTTCTGGTCATTCTGGCACAGTTTTGGGGGTAATGCTTATCAACAGGCGGCAATTCGAGTCAAAATGCTTCCCATTATCAAGCAGAATGAAGTCCCATCATGTGACTAGAATTTGTGTTTATATCTTGCAGTGTTACAAGAAACCATTTCAAAAACCTCAAAGACCTGCTGTCAGATGAACAGCCGTCAAACTTCACGGCCTCTTTCTTCCTCAAGCATTTGTGTATTTTTAGTGAAGTTTCTGTGATGCATTTTGTCAAATGACAGACTCACTAGGAGATGCCCTTGGAACCATGGGGGCGCGATGGTTTTGACATAAACCCTGAAATGAGTGTTTTTGCCAAAGAGGCAGGAGAAGAGATGTCTAGGGCCTATGAAACCATGCCTCAACGTTATGTTTATTATATTCATATTCCCTGAGCCCTAGAGGAACCTGTGTACTGGTCTAATGTTCCATGTTTTGGTCATTCTGCTATTCTGCTAAGCATTCTGTGTTAAAATCTTCGCATAAACTTGAAACAAAATCAAATATCTTTTGAAAATCATTCTCTTACAAGTTTCTATAATTTTATGGAAATCATTGGAGCAAGCAAAAAACAGATTTGTGCTCGTAACTAGATTTATTATCAAGCTTTAAATGTATTTTTTTTTTTTTTGTGTTACTTTTTTGCCATGAATTGGCCTTATTGGCCATTTATATTTGTATTTGTATACTAGAGAGTCTCTGAATCCAGTCAGTAAGATAGTAAAGGTAGTCCTAAAAAAAGATAACTCTCATGATTTGTACTGGCAAAACATATTTTATTTATTGCTTGTGGACCAAATCAATACAAATATTTCTCCACGGGAAACTATTGAATGGGGATCTGCTTTCTTCCTGCTTCCAGCAACTCACATCTTCCATTACTTTAGCTGACATGCTGCTTGATGTGGGCCTACATTAGCATCTAAGTACACTATATATAAAACATAAAGCCTCTTTTGCATTTTCCTCCAAGGTAAGCTACAGTTTAGAGGTCACGGTCTCTTTCTCTCTTGCTCGCTCTCTCTCTCTCTCTCTCTCTCTCTCTCTCTCTCTCTCTCTCTCTCTCTCTCTCTCTCTCTCTCTCTCTC
>JBBJLR010000153.1:19941672-19953247 GCA_037577145.1 Brachypetersius gabonensis
GTGCTGGAGGTAGGATTCGAACCTGTGACCTTTTGCTCCGGAGGCAAGTATCCTACCACTAGGCCACCACCACCCCCTGCATATGTACTTTACTGCGGATTATGGGCAGTCCTATGCCTTGGATGTGCGATACTGATGAATGTGATACAAGGAGATGATGTAAATATCATCAGAATTTAACAAAAAAAAATGCTCACTGCATTGGTGCATAGTTTCAAATGCCACCATGTGCTGTTTTATAGCTACCAGGGGTAAACCGCGTATATATGTGTGTGCGTGTCTGCCCCTGAGACTGTGCTGGCCCATATCAAAACCCACACCATAACATCTGAATGTCATTTCTTACTGCCTGTCAAAGTCAATCCAGAATGTTCAGGAAAGATGAGTGATTTATAAGTCAAAGCACTATGACTCAGAATGTAATAACAAGCCAAAGACATATAAAAAAAGAAGAAGCCTGTAACTAAGATCTCATTTCAAGTTTAGTTTGGAGGACACTGATTCAATCCACTGGAGGCCCATACAATGGAAGATGAACCACTGTTGATAAGAGGAACTTGATAAGGCTAGAGGCTTTTATATGTTGGCACCATATTAAAAACAGCGGTCTTATGCTATCCACCATGGACGACACATACCAATAGAGTTAGCAGAGTAAGATAATCTGGTATGTAGCCCTGGATGTAAAGATAACTTCTATAGAACCATCCACTGAACGTTTTTTTAAGAGACCCAAGGAGGTTCTTTGAGGGCATTGCTCCAAAGAAGCTTCTTTTCATCTTCATTTGCGGAGTGTGGTGTATCTATTTTTTTTAATACCAAATTACATATTAAATAATACAGCATTTTAACCTACATGTTCGATAACACCACCAGGAGATTATGAAATCGACATCAATATGTTGGCTTGTCAGGCTGTCCACATCTTTTTGTCCGACTGTAAACATGTCAGCCTCTCACACTGTCGTTTTTGCAAAGCTCTCTGTCAAACTGGCAAAAAAAAAGCAAAAAAAATTCTCCTTCTTCTTGAGAAATCCCCAGGAGCACTTAACAAATGCTGACAAAAGCTTAAGAAAAGCAGATTTGAAGTCACCCTACTGGGCACTACAAAGAAATGTCAGTGCTCCATGTGTACAGGAGCATGATGAGTACTTTATATTTGTATTTATAATAGTTATACAGCTAACATGGAAGCGACCATGCTAATTAACATGTTAACCCTTAGAAAACAAAACAAAAACAAAACAAATGAGTAAACTGTCATCATACGACTAAACAACTCCTTATATGGTGATTCCCATGGTTTGTTTTAATGTCAGACTTCATGCTGAGCTTTGTTTGGTGTTCCTATGTCACGAAGAACCACAGTTATAGCAATTTAAAACACATGTAATAATAACAACCACTAGGGCAGTTTAAGAAATGTCAATGAAGAACAAAAATGTTTGAATTTCTTTTATTGTTAGGTCTTAGAAACAGAAAAAATACAGGATTTTTAAACAGGGAGAACTTTCAGGATAATTTCCGCCCACAAGTGGAGGAGGAAAACCTGTAGAGGGAGTGGGTCCAGAGAGTGGCTGAGCAGTGAAAGGGCAGCAAATGGAGAGCGTGCAGGAGAACACACACCAATGTCAGACTGTTTATACCATTTTACTTTGTTGAAATCAGATTTTACTAATAGACTCTATGGGTTTCTAATAGACTCTATGGGTTTTAATGACCAAGTTTTTAAAAAATTATATGTACCGTGGTCTGAATTGAACTACAGTATTTCAAAACAAGTGCCTATCACAAAGACATCTCTGTTAAGGATGGACCCAAATTTGAATGTGTTACCTGTAGCCAGCCAGTGATCTGATAGCTGACTATTCCTGGCTAACACAGGAAGTGGCATCATGTATTACTGTTCTGTAGTTACTGTTATGTTATTCATGTTTCCTGTGTGCACATCAAGAAATGTGAATGCACCATCATTAGAATTTAAGATCATTTTCTGTACATCTTTACTGCAAATGATGCTTATTTTCAATGCAAAAATTTCTAAAGCATTTTTCCACTTTCTGTTCTGTCTCCCTTCTGATTGTTCAATGCCACCCTTATTTTTAAAGAGGTTATTTAAAGGTCCGTCCTTGCCTGGTGTATATTTCAAAACATCTATTAGTGCACAATTTGCATTAGCCATTTACTAGGTCCTTCATCTGTGGTCAGAATGCACTTGATTGGATATTTTTCTATGTCACTATATGTCTGAAATAGTGCTTTCTGTTACTTTAAAACTACTTTATTCACCTGATGGACCTAAATTGCACACTGAAATGCATATTAAATCCAGTTGAAAAAGTTACCATTTCCCTTCCAGCTATCAAAAGCTTCACATTATGCAGTGTCCACTGTTAACAGTTGATTTCTTTCTCAATGACTGATATGGGTTCATACTCATACCTCCAACTGGGCTTCGATTTCTGTAATGACTGGCATATGATCATTAAAAGGCCATCTTCACCATCTGCATTTCTCTGACTGTAATGGTCCGTAAATGGCTGCAAATGGCAAAACCCACATCCTCAGATGTCACCTCTGCCTTTACAAAGTGCCGTAGAAAGTGTTTTCTCCTCCGAACTGTGAACTACATGTGCGTAAACCAGCTTGAAATAGACCACTGATGTAAGCCGCGCGTGTAAAAAGAGGGTTCTGTTCATGCCGATTCCAGCCCTCGGATGTCGGTTAGGGTCTCATTGGAGCAAATCCTGTTATAGTTCAGTTAAGAGTCGCATCTGCATCTACTTCCTTTCTGCCCTCTTGGAGGATTCCAGTGATGCTGCGCCAATAAACATGAGATGCACAAACACGTTTTTAAAAATTGATCGCAAATTAATAAGTAAAGGCGAGAGAGTTGAATCAGCGCCTTGGCTGCTTCTCACAAGGAGAGTCATTTGCATTGCAGGCAGGGTTATTACACTCCCTCTGATCAAAATACTCGATTCCATCAGTGGCTGTACCGTTGGTTGTGAAACAGGTGTTTGCAGGAAAGCAAGGAAACCTAATGAAGTGAAATGTCTGTCAAACTGTAAACCGAAAAAGGCTAGAAATTCATCTGTATCTGCGACATTATGCTGGAGGAGAGGTTTAAAAAATCAAATCTCCACTCAAGTTCTTCACAAACCAGGTAAGCTCTGTTCTGGGATACAGTTTGTTACCAGGACTAACTAACTAACTAACTAACTGGCTAACTAACTAACTAACTAACTAACTAACTAACTATCTATCTATCTATAGAATAAATCATTTATTCATTTTAAGCACTTAAGCACTTCATTGACTAGCATTTCCTTACCATATCCTACTACAAATCATGTGAAGTCGAACTCCAACACAAACATGATAAGCTTTGTTCCGCCTTGCAATGCAATTCTTATTAACAATAAATAAAGCTGTACTACAGATATTGTGATTACATGTGACAAGAACATGGAAGCGCAGTGGAAAGTGCATCTATTTTTTCCTTCACATTGGTGAACTATTAGAAGTGAGCATGGCAGTACGTCAGGGAGGTCTGCGCCAAACATAGCAGTGAGAATTTACAGGACGGATCTGAACTGCACCGTATGGTGCCATTCTTGTCCCTACAGTCTAAAGGAGCTGTCGAGTAATGAACACGGTGTTTGGTTTTTGTTGTTGGCTCTGCATTCCATCTCTTCGGATTTGAAATGAACATTGATGTTTCTAAAGTGAGAAGTGTCAAGTTAAATTTGAGCATATTTGCAGTCTATATTGCATGAACCATTTTAAACACGCTCCTACTGTATTCGAGGATCATGGACAATTGATTACTTAGTTATTTTTGTCATCTAGATTGATAGCTTATACATATGGCTTACAACAAGCGACTGCCACATGAATAGAAGGGCAGGCTACAGCTTACTATGACGTATATTAAAAGTCTAGGAGAAATTCTTATGGACAGGGGAAATGAAGCTTGTATGAGATTGATGGAAAGAGGAAAGTGTGAAGAGAAGAAAAAAAAAAGCTCATGACCTAAAGCAAGTCTCATCTGTGAAACGTGGTGGAATGGCATGTATGGCTGCCAGTGGAATTGAATCACTCATCTTTATTGGTGATGTGACAGCAGGATGGATTCTGAAGTGTATAGATGCTTCTTAACAGCTCACATTCTACTGCTCACAGTCTACTGAGCCTCCCAACTCCATGGATGGAGCTTCACCTTGCAGCTATGGAGCTTTTCAAAGGCTACAGAAATTATAGGCTCTTGGCTGCCCAGGTCATTAATATGACCTGAACCTCATTAAGCTTAAATGCAAGAACTAATTGTTGCTTTACAGACCTGGTAGAGCATCACCAGGATAGATACCCAAGCACCTGATTATGCCAGTTGGAATCAAAGTTGTCACTGACTGCAAGGATATGCAAAGAATAATAAAATAAAACAATTTTATTTCTGTTTCAGTTGTTTTTTGTCATTTTCTTGGAGGGAAAAAAGCCAGAGACTCCTGAAGGGTTCACCCACTCAAGATGCAAATACTCTCTAATTAATGCCAGCTTTCAGCACTTTCACCTCATTGTCATTGTTCCATTTCAAATCCAGCTGATTGAAACCCAGCCCAAACAACAAAATCTGTGTCACTACCCAAATTACACCCTAGCTACTTGTCCGGTGTTTTCAAGACACTGCTTAACTCACAGTTTATTTTGAATATGCAATGTCCTAACTGAGCCCAAGCCCTGACCTTTTTCGCTCTAGTTGAGATGCGTTCATGATTCAGAAATGCTGATGGAGGCGCTTCAGCTTAATACTGTATGTGAGCAGTGGCCTCAATAATGCTGCATGCAAATAAACTGCTGTAAACAGCATGCAAGGGCCCACAGTTCGGCAGCCAAAAGTAGGCCGATAATTCCAAGTGCAAGGGTTGAGTAGAGTGGGCCCAGAGGATCTTGTTCATTTATCGGCATTATTGAGAACATAAGGAGCACATAACGGCAGTTTCAAAACATTCCCATGCATGAGACAAGCCAAGACAGGTGGATGGTGCAGGGGTAAACGGAGAGAGATTGCTTTTGGAGCAGCTTGCAAATCTATTTCTCAGACACTGGACTGTCCCTTGAGAAATGCAGGGGGAGATAAGGATGTGGGCGCCGGTAGTTCCGTAGACTTCCAGGCAGCTGGCAGATGGGTCCCCGTAGTCCCGTCTGCACCAGGGTCACTGGTGATAAACTCAGAGCTAAAATTACTGAGGAACGAAACCTCTGTGTTCCTAATAGATGGAGAGTGAACTATAACTGGATAGAAGATATGGTGGAGCATGGTAGGAACATCACAAATATTTCATCTTGGATGAGGAATTACCCAAAAGCCTAAGTAGGAAGAGAGAGTTTTATAGCTGATGAGGAAATACAGCCTTGGGTAGCTTTAGTGCTTGGCCATATGTTGTTATTGTGGTAAATTAAGTCGCAATACACAGAATATACCATAGGTATCATAGGTACTTCTGGAACACTTAATTAACCTAAACCGTATGTATGATAAAACGACAATTCATGGTAGAAAGTTGCTGATTTTTGCAAATGTTGAGAAAAACTCTTTTAATGAAATTCCATTGGGACTTCTTCCTTATGTTTTAGGACTCACATACATTGATCATTGAAAATAGAAAGCATTTTAATTGTTAAAGGAACCAGCATGGTCACTCCAGCTTGGAAGCAGTTTAGCCTGGCTCTTTTTTTTTTTACCTCTTTCCTTCATTGAGACCTGAAGTCTGCTCTTATGGGCAGTCATGACCTTGTGTCAAACATGGCGAAGCTTCAAGTTGGGGCATGCATTACTTACTCAATAAAGCTTCAGCAAACAATGAAAGAGCCATTGTTTGTCTCACCGACAAAGGTGTTGCTCTTTTCACCATTTACAAAGGAACCGGGGCACAAATAAAAGCAGATTTTTGTCCTTCTAGTTAAAGCAGGCAGTGGGGGGTCCTCAGAAAACCTGAGGTGCCACTGCCTTTGTCTCATTATTAAAGGGTACATAATATGCAAAACTCACTTTTTAAAAAAAAAAACAAGCTACAGGCAGAGGCAAGACACAAAGAACATATAGGGCTGGGTAGCGCCTCTGTTTTCTGCTTTTTTCACGTGTGTTAAGTGGCCGAATACTTTTGTCCACCTAGTGTATCTCTCACTCTTTCTCCCTCCCTTACTTCAGCCTGGTCACCATACAGGCTAGAACCACTGTCACAGATTGAACGAATGGAAAGAAAGAAAGAAACAAAGAAAGAAAGGAAGAAACAAAGAAAGCAAGCATCACTTTCACTGCTGTTAAGGACACGGATTTTAATGTGTAACATCCAGAATTTAAAGGCGCAGCTTATGCATGGGATGGGTGGGTGCATAAAAGTGACAGAACCCTTAAACCGCTCAGTTTGAAAGGAACTCAAACTGTCAATAATAAAGCTGGTAAGATCTCTTTATGTGATTTTGTGCAAATAAATCATGAACATGTTTTGTAGCCCTTAGATCTATTATAACTAAAGTGAGTTTTGCATAATATCTCCTTTTTAAGGGATGAAAACATAATATTAAATGTCAATATAAATAGACTGGAATCAGGATTTTTACCTATATGGAATCTAGGTCTGCATGGCCAAGCTACCTCTACTAGTGGTTAGGACTTCTGGACCTGGACTGAAAGCCAGGACAGCTTGACAGCTTACATAACTAAGAAGAAATCAAATGCTCATTTTGATTTATGATGGGTGGGATCAATCCTCTGTAGGATATCCAAGATATATCTCTGACAGTGAATATGAGTTGATGGGTGTGAATCACAATTAGCTTTGTGCTAATATACTACTAGAAACCCATAGGGGTCCTGGCAAATTCATGACTCTAGAGGTGTTGTCCTCATTTTTGACCAAACTTTGACATTTAGGGGCCAAATGGAAGACCTATCTATAAAAGGCACCTTCTTATCAATAAATACTTTTCAGTGAAATGGTACTATGCACCACTGAAGCATTTCTCTTTCGATTATTTCTTTCTAGCCTTGAGCTCTCATTTCTCCTACAGGCCTCTAATCCAAGGCAGTGAATTTGTACCATTGGCTCTCCAGCACTGATTAAGATTTTCTCATTTCCTCTCTCAAGAGAAGTTTGTTTACGAGGAACGACGTGGCATTGACGTCGGAATGAAGGCAATTCACTTTAAATCAATCTACAAAGGCTTTTGTGCTGGCCACATTTCTAGCACAATCATTCGTTTTTTAGACGGCTGTATGTGAGCGGAATATTTTGTCGGCCCAAAGAAAGAGGAGGAAAAAGAGAAAAGAACCGTCACAAATCCCAAAAGTTTTTGTCCCCTTTCTCCCAATAACGTGAAGTGGCATTCCAAGTAAATCTCAGGAACTGGCTCTTAACTGAACCACCAGTGTTAACAGTGGTCGGAGAAGCGGGCTGCACAGGCTTTGTGAGGTGGAGGCGATGAGTCCCGACTTCCAATTCCTGAGAAGAGTCCTCTTTTTGAGCTCGTCTCGGAAATGGGCGCCTTTCATTTGCTAATGTGCCACCGCTGCAGCTGGGGGTGTCAATGGACCCCTTTTGAGGCTCAGTTAAAGAGAAACAAAAAGGTCAAATCCTTGATTGAAAATGTATGTGTCCTGAATTGATGTTTCCCTGCAGAGGGGCTGTGCATGTGTGCAAGAGTGAACAAAGAGTGTTTACCATTTTAGTGCAACGCAGAGTTTGCTAAATCAATAATCTGGAGATTGTGGGTCTTTGTAGACCACCAACATTAAACTGCATTGCTTCTGAAGTCATCATCAGAATTTTGATGAAATGAAGCATGGATTTCATTGCTTCTTCCTAACGATCCACCAAAAACTTCACATTGAATATGAGAAGCTTGATCGCAGCATCTTCTACGAGCAAAGTGAGACTGTCTAGAATAAAGCCCAACGTACCTTGAAGCAGAGTGAAGCAGAGATGGGAGAGAATAGAAAACGGAAGAATAGGCTAACATACATTCATTTGTTCTGATTAATCAAATCTGAAAATAACTGAGCTCCGGCAATTCAGCAGTTACCATAGATACCATCTTGGAAGAGGATGAGGAGGAGGATGGAGGCGTCTTTGTTTGTAGGATTGCTGCAGTGATGACTGATCTGTCGGGTATATGGCCAATGAAACAGCCAGGAGTCTGAATGGGTGAACTGGACCCTTTCCTGACCTACCAACTGGCACCTCAAATCTGCATCTCAGGAGAAGTCTTTTTCCACATCCTTTCCTTCATAACACTTACATCAAAGCCATAGTTCATGTTCACATGACTTTTCATCATACCATAGAACAAAACAGTCCATTTGTATTATGGTGCCTTTGAGACTAATATATGGAAATGACTGACTGCAATTCATTTAGAAAGCTCAACTCTACTTGGCGATGTCTGTTTCCAGGGCAAACAGGAATTGCTTAAACACAATCCTACGCAGTGTGACTGCTACATTATTCAGAGAATAGTTTACATTTGAATTTTTCAAATATTTACATGCATGTATCTGTAATATTTACACATAAAATCTGTAAATTAAATGTTCATATAAATAAGCACATTTTCTGCAATGAACATACCGAATACATATAAACAGTGTCTTAGTACCTCATACCTGAAAGAATATGAAGTAAAATTGAAAACAAAAGAAGATTTATTTAACCCAGACAATTAAACATTTGCCTATACTGATTCAGCCCACACTGATTGAAATACAGGTCATCCTATCAGAACAGATGTCATTTACATATAATCTTAAAGAAGTCTTTGTTAATTGTGAAGGACAAAGTGAGGTCATGCAACTATTTTTGGCACATACGTAGAAAAATACTGTAAAACATATGGTAAAATACAAGAAAATTGGCTTTTTAGCTTTTTTACTGAGGCTTTGTAGCTTTTTAGGGGAAATCTCTACTTTCATACAGTAGAGCATATGCATATTCTGTCCATTCCTGACTGGAAGGTCATTATGTTGGACTTTGACTGGCAGGTTAGTGTCTGGTCTATGTTTATAGCGCAACTTAGTTGAGTTTAGTGAACAAAAATCAATGTATAAACATATTATCGATTTGAGCCCTAATGGTGGGCTATCCATTCTGCCAGCTGTGGGGGTAAAAAGGTATTAGTTGCAGGTGGGCCACCATCATCCCTTGCTCTGGAGTAATGGTCTATAATCATTCATTGCTTTTCCAGAGAGTCCTGCCTTTACTCAATGTCTCTGAGCAATCTGACCTTTTTCTTTCAGGCCAGTTTGTTACTTTTCTCTTAGCCTTTTATTCTTGTTTTTTTCTTTCAGCCTCAGTCCTCCAGTTAAATCTCCCAAGGATGCCTAGAGACAAATAAGGGTCTACAAATCAAGCTAGAGGAGCAGGAGGCAGTCGAAAATGGCAGCTGATGTAGAATGTGACTGTTCGAACAAGATGGTGCCTTTCGTGCTTTGTCAAAGCTGGAGTGGTATAAGCTGGACAAAGGGGGTGGAAAAAAGGCTTTGTGTTAACACCTGCTTGGAGAGCAGTAAATTAAAGCAGGGATGTTGTTTACACAGCGGCGGGCGAAGGCCAGCACAGCCTGCCACTATCCGCAGGAGGTGTTTCCAGGCACAAGGGCTTTGGACAAGGTTAAATCAATCAAACTTCTAGAAAACATGACAATTTTGAAATGTCCGGCATTGGATCATGTGCTAAGTAGTTGTTCAGAGATCTTCAAATCCAGACGTCAAATCCAGTTTCCGGCTCTGGATTTTGAAATCGATTATAATACTAGGAGTTGGATTTCCAAAGAGTGAACAAATCCTGAAAAGCATGGCTGACTCCAGTTTAAGGGGGTGACTCACCATGTCCTGCCATTTAAATGGCATCAAAAATTTGAAAAGCAGAGATGCTAAAACATATATCCAGTGCTTTCAACCGGCGGTATGATAAAAATAATCTGAAGAAAAGCTGGATGATCTGATGGAGGAAAACGTCCTAAACAAGCAGTTTACATTATGGGGAGAAACGTAAAATATGAAATCATTTGGTTACTTTTATCATTCTTTTTTACAATGATGTTTATTGGATTTCTTGTCATTTTTCAGCAATTTAGTTCCAAAAAAATGAATACAAAGTCTGGATTTAGAAGTTCTGGAGACTACAGTAACTTTAAAGATACACAAGATAAACATTCAAGTCGGTGAAAAATTAGTTATACGCTATATATTTGAAAAAAAGGTCAAAAAAAAAAAACATTGTTTTTGGCAACTATACATTTGAGGCCCTCAGTTGAAGTTCTGCGCATTTTAACACATTAACTGTTTCATCACACTGGCTCAATAACTCAATAGCTCCTTAAACTGTTGTCTGGTGATCCATTTTATAATTATAACTACAATTATATTGGGTGGCTTTTTGCAGGCCAGCAGTGATGAGACATAAATCTGCCTTATAAAGTATTCAAATAGTGAACAGACAGCAAAGAGAATCAAAGAGAATTTTCAGGAAATGTTAGGTGAGTAACATGAAAATGTGAAAAATCTCAAATATATCAACAACTTATTTGGATGAGGGTTAATTCAGTTGCAACATGGCCCTTAACACACCACTGTATGTTCAAAAGTTTACGTTGTAGGTTTAACCTGTAGGTTGATTTATTACAATTGTATTCCAAGGAATTTTGTGACATGCTGGCACAACATCTGTGAAGTTCTAACATTTTATAATAACTGATGGTTACCGCAGGGTTCATTTCAGCCTGGTATGCATGTAGATGACATGGCTTCCCACTGGGATCGCATGTATTTTAACTGTTTCTTTGCTGAAAACAACAGTTTGGCAAAAATCCCGGGAATACACAGCCACAAACATCTTACCACACAAGTTGCTCAGCAAGTGCTCAGCATGTTAAAGTATTCTGTTTTTGATTAGTGTGAAATTTCATAAATATGCACACACACACACACACCCACACACACACCCACACACACACACACAGAGTGAGTTCTCTGCACCCGGTCCTGTGTGGTTTTGAGATATTTATCAGACTTGGATGAAGCAAAATGTTTACAAAACATCCCCACTTCAGAGTGATGGATTGGGACATAAAGGAGTGAAAGGCTCATATTGAGAGCACAACCCCCGCAGTAGTGATGGAATGCGATTTGCGTAGTTTTATGGTGCGATGCTGAGAGTATGTGAAGTGCCTAGAGGTGCAGATCACTGAAATGTGTACTAAATGGCAAAACGCCTAAATATTCAAAAAGCATCTAACCCAGCAAGAGCCACACAGTCATTCAAGGGGGTGGGAGGGGTGAGGGGGCATTCTGTAGTGTGTGTGTGTTTGGGTGTGTGTGAAAGTGAGCATCTCTGTCCCTTTCTACGGCTAAGCGTGTGTTCTGCCTCACATATTCCGTCCCTCAGGGCCAGCAGCCTCATCCACAGCCATACATCAGCTAGACTTCTGTGAACTGCTACAGTACACAGTAACAACACCACACAACTGTGGAAAAATCCATGTACACACGTTTCATTTTGTTTGGATTTTGTATATA
>JBBJLR010000153.1:19958343-19981543 GCA_037577145.1 Brachypetersius gabonensis
ACACACACACACACACACACACACACACACACACACACACACACACACACACACACACACACACACAGGCACACATATGAACACACACACGCACACACTGTCACAGGCAACAAGGACATAATAATAACCACCTACACTGAAACAAAGCCAATTCATGCACAGTACAAAGAATTAATGCAAAGCACAAACTCAGACACACACACACTGTGCCACCTTTTGAGGTCTTCTATATGGTTATAAATAAATGCTAATATTACTGCTAATAGGCCTAACTCAACACCAAAATTAATCACAACAACCAAAAGATCCGTTTTGTCTTGTTTTATTTATTTATTTTCTAATAAATTAAAGAAGAAGCCAAATATCCAAATTAGGAGCCATTCCACAAAGAGACACACACACACACACACACTGTTTATCCCAGTATTAATGTGCTCACAGGCTCTTCGGCTTCATCTAAATCTGCTTAGCATTCCTACTGTTGGCATACTGCTGCAATAATGCTCAACATAACCGAGAGGGAGGGAGGCAGAGACTGAGAGAGGGAGGGAGGGAGAGAGAGAGAGGGAGCGAGGCAGGGGAGAGGGAGGGATGGAGGGAGGGAGAGAGAGGGAGAGAGAGGGAAGGAGAGGGAGGAAGGCAGGGGAGAGGGAGGGAGAGAGAGGCAGGGATAGAGGGAGGGAGTGAGGGGAAGGAAGGGAGGGAGGGGGAGGGATGGAGGGAGGGAGGGAGGGGGAGGGAGGGGGAGGAAGGGAGGGAGGGAGAGGGAGGGAGGGAGGGAGGGAGAGGGAGAGAGAGGGAGGGAGGGAGGGAGAGGGAGGGAGGGAGAGAGACAGACAGTTAATATATATGTTTGACATTTATTCTTTTATGAGGACCTAATGCTCCACAAGTGAAAGGTTTACAGGAGGGCTTTGTTTAAGCAAAAATCAGGGTTGCAACAATCAGTCCAATATCAATACACTGCAGAGAATATAGATTAATTTCCGGTGTTGTACAATGATCATACGATATACACGATTGTTCCAAAAGGGCAGTAAAAAGAATTCATGCGTCTTCACAAAGGCGGCCATGCAGACATCAGATAGACAAACACAGCTTTCCTGACAGCCACAATAACAAAATTACAGGTAAACAGTAAAAATACTTTCACAAAGGGCTTTGCTTTATACTGTACGTCAGATATCATTTTTAACATAATTATTCCCCTCAAAAATATCATTTTTCCCAAAACTGTTGCAAATTTTTCAGTGTTTCTCTTAAATTTGTTGACTAGCTTATTCATCTATGAACCTTGAATTAAAGTGTTTTTGAATATACTTAATTGAATTCAAATTATAAATAAATATAAAAATTCAATAATCGACTTTATCCAAACCCATGCTGTGTGAGCTATATGAACACATTTAACAGATTCGCGGCGCTTTGAATGAGCTTCATGTAATATAAATAACATTATTAATATTGACATTACAAACTGCATTATACGTTCTTAAAGGAAAAAAAAACTTTTTAATCACATGAATAAATGAAGTGCAACATTAAAAGTAAGCGGTAATGGGCTGTACAATGAGTCATTCATAATTATACTGACATTTTAGGATGGTGCAGCAGCAGCATTCAAATACAGAGTGAGTGCAGCCCTCTGGGGTTGCCTCACTCTGTTATTGCCTCGTAACATTGTGGTACACCCTAGCCAAAATAAAAGAATGATTATCTGGCTAAATGCTAATGACATTTTTTGAGCTTAAATGTGCCAAGTTTGATATTTGCCAACTCCAGTTGTGACCTTCCCAAGATGACAGTACATCATACAGTGTCTGAAACTCTATTTAAGATAAGTGTCTATTTAAAGTCTATTTAAGATAAGTGTCTGAAACTAAGTCTGTTTGAGGTTAGTATATGCAACATTAGCTACATTATGTTCAAAGATCCTGTTCAAAAACAAGATAAGTGCACTTCATACAGCATTTCATACAGCATACTCCTATTTGGTGAGATGCATGTTACAAAACCATCATTTTTAATGAGATTTTTTGTTAGTGTTTACCTTAATACTACTACTGTGATGTCCCAAGACCATGCCAGGAGTGTATCAGTTACACACACACATACACAGACAATGGCCTGGCCTTCGCATCGTACCTCCCTGGTGGCCTGACAGAGTTCCCTGTGTGAGTAATTGCCTCAGAGGAGTAGAAGGAGAGGGCATTTATCTCTCGCTCTCTCACACACACATACACACTCACCCATCCATACTCTCATAAGCACTCAGTAAGAAAAGGGATAGGTGACAAAGAAGTGCTACAAAGAACAAAATATTACATGCACTGTCCACTTTAGCATGAAACGGCTCTCTTTGTACTTTAAATTACCTTACAGGTCGACTCTGTGTAAGAGCAGCTCATTACCGTCCTTCATAAAAGGGTGTTTTACTTTTGTGGTCATCAGGTTCACAGGCAAGTGTTTTATGCACTAGGCTCCTACCACCCCTAAGTGTCCACCACCCAGATACACAGTCAAGCAGGCCTCTGAAGAGGTAAGATGGCCATTAATTAATGGTAGAGTACAGTTAACACAAACAGATGGGCACCACACAAGTGGAGCTATGAGGGAGGGGTATCTAATAAAGTGGTCAATAAGTATCAAAGACAAGGCCCATTACCATTTTGAGTTCAGGCCGGTTTGTATGACATTGGGCTAAATCTGGGCTCAAAGATGCAGGTAAAGGTAAGCTTACAAATGAGTTTCGGTGTAATTTCATCAATTTGCATAATTTCATTTTTATTACTATTACTGTTTTTATAGCTGAATTTCATGCCTCTTCTCCTCTTCTACAGTTTTTGAAATATTACAACAATTCCAATGTCAAAATGTCCATTAATGTCTGGGGCAGTGAGCTTGTATATAACTTTGTGATTGATTGATCAGGGGCCAAGTGCTGACTGTTTAAAACATTGAATAATAATAATAGATTCGGAGGGAGATGGACGGTGGAGTTGCCTTCAAAATGTGTCTTGTGATGTGAACACAAACACAAAGAAACAAATGCAAAGCAAAATGCACAGCAGACTCATAAACAGGCTTCCAAGTCAATAAAATCAGTTATAAAAATGAGTGTCACTGTTTGTTGCTGTTTAATTAAAAATAATCAGCCCATGAACACAGTTACATGCATTTTTAGTCGTCCTTATCCATAAATGGGTTGATAAGACGTAGCACTTTCACACACACACACACACACACACCCACACACACACACACACTCCCCCTGGTGGGGCAGTGGTAGAGCACTGGATACTGAATGAGATGATCATTGGTTTGAATTCACAGTGGGATTAGACTATACTTTTTTACAATCTCTAGCCAACCCTGAGTAAAGCCGCAGGTCTCTTTGCTTTTTTAAAATCCGGACTCACCATTCCTGATGTAATGTTGGAAAGATGCCATGGAGCAGAATGATGGGTGCATGCACCAGAAAGCAAACAAGCTCTCACATTCTGGCTATTTGTCAAGCACTTCAAACCTTTTAAATGTCATTTACCATCTATGTTCTGAAAACATCAATGACTGAAGGATTGTGTATTTTATAGTTATAGGATGAGTATTGAAAGTTGAAAAGCCCTCGTGGGCTTGTCAACATGTAAAGTGCGCCTACAATGGCAGCACTGAGGCCAGCTTAGATAAAAGAACATGTGAGATTACCAGGCACTTCCACTGGTATCAGTGCTACTCTCTGTTTAAGTGTGTGTCTGCTGCTAAGTACACTCTGTAAAACGATGTTGCTTTTTTCAGTGCTCCTATGGCATGTCAAGTGTTTTTCAACACAAGAGCATTTTCAGAAGCAAAGATCTTCAAACTTCTTAGGTACAAAGAGATTTTGCAGGAACTCAAGATCTTTTACTAACATTTCCGCCACAGAAACATTTTTAGCAACAAAGAGCTCTTTCAGGAACTTTTAGGTGTCCTTCCACCATAGAAATCTTTCCAGGAGCTAGGAAATTCTTCAGTCGGATTTCCACCAGAGGAACCATGGCCAGTTTTAATTCCCAGGCAATGGATCCAGGATGCTTGTTACTTCCTACTCTAGACCTTCCAGGAACATTCTTAGTTCCAGATGCAGAAAAAAGATTTGATCTGAGGACATATTGAGTAGAACAGGTCCTTCATTCATTGGCCAATGCTTTCCGACAATGCTTTCCTTTGGAAGTCAAATGTGAAGGTAAATAGGTAGACAGAGAGAGAGGGAGAGAGAGAGAGAGAGAGAGAGAGAGAGAGAGACAGGAAAAAGGAAGGAGGCAGATGAGTCAAACCTGATGGAGAGAGACAAGGGAGGGGGAAGAAAGATGAAGGAAGTGAGGAATGAGGAAGAATGAGGGTCAAAAGGAAGTGGGAGGTAAATAGAGAAGCAGAAATAAGAAGTTTTCTGGAAAAGACATGTTTATTGTCAATAAACAGAGGGCAAGAAAAAGACCCTGTGTCCACTGGCCTCTCTAAAAATGAGAAAAGAAAACAAGGAATTTGTCCACAGCGGGAAGGACATGACAGACAAAATCGATGCTGGACAACATGAGGCTCTCAACTGGCCCTTTACGTCAATACTCGTGCTATGAAGCTCTGGAGTGGCGAACGCAAAAGCAAAAGATTTGTGCTGTTTTGAGGTTAAGATTTTTTTCTTTTCACATGAGTCCCAAACACCTGGTCGTCTTGCTAAGCAGTGAAATCAGCTGCTGTGTCAGCATTTGAAGATTTATTAAAGAGAAGTCAAGCAGTCTCAACAATGTTCTTTTTTTAGAAGATTTGTCAGGAGTTTTAACTAGGCAGGCATCTGGTAAAAACCAAAAAAATCTCCCTTATCCCTGAAAAATTCTGTTGATGTGACTTATTTGAATGGTATTACCCACTATACAACAGTCTGTTTACAGTCTAATATCAAATGAACATGTCTCAGTGCACATAAAATATGTAAAAGGAAAGTCCAATGACTTTCAAAAGAAAACCTTTTATCTCCCAAAGGGTAACATCCAAAAGAGTTAAACTTAAAGTTAATGTTATTTTTTATATAAGCAGCTGTCAGCTGGTGTTTCGGGCTCCTGGGTGATCCTGTCACTGGTAGTGATAGATGTTGGCCTTATTAGTAGGGGATTGCGAGTTCAATCCCTGGCGATCTCACAGTCATTCATGCCAAAGACTCCAGGAGAGAAAAACTGTCTTTTTTTTGGGGGGGGTGGGGGCCCCCATCTCTCCTCGGTGCCCATCCCAATGCTACCCAAGCTGCATTCCTGGTAGCTGACATAGCAGAACTGACAGTTAATGTTCTCCTCCAAGCATGTGATTCTCCTATCCAGCAATGATGCGTTAGTGGAGCTTCACATGTCTCTGAGGAAACTAGTGTGAGCATTCACCGTCCCAGCATGGTGGCATTGTGTGATATGGAAGTGGAACCTCATGACTAACATCACAGATGAAATCCAAAAAAAGATCAGCTTGTGTTTAAAAATGGTGTAAAATGGACAGTATTGCAGCAGTGATATGCTAAAGGGTATCATCCATTCACCCATTCGTAGATTATTATGTGCAAATGTACCAACTATGCTTATTCTCTGCTATTGTCCTCATGTCTCACTCCGTGTGTAGGCGTCTAACGCAGGCAGCTTTTCAGAGCCAGTCTCAGCGGGTTTCATTATAATGTTTACAACGAGGAATTCAGACATGTCTTGCACAGAGACTGCCCACATGTGCATTTACTCATTCAGGGCCTTGATTAGAGAGCCATAAAGTTGAAGTTTGAATCTGGAAGATGTAGAGGAGTTGACAGTGATAATTTCGCACAAAAGCCATGTTTCCAACAAATAATGGAAGCTCCTATTTCAAGTATCAGAAACATGAGCTATTGGAGATTATTTAACAGCTCTACATGGTTCAAGGCAAGTTCATGCAGATCATTAGTGCATTAGCTGTGGTTACTTGTTTACATCAGTCTTGTAGCTCCAGTGCAAACTCATTACACCACGTTAGGGGGCATGGGAAAAATTGCACAAATTTGATTTTACGTCAGACTATTGTTTTAAACAAGAATGCCCTGTCTCAAACGCAACATAGCGTTCTACTTTAGTTTCCTCCAGCAGAGGCAGAACTGGGATTCTCCAGGTAGCTGCTGTGGCTTACACATCATTAATTAAGAGTCATAGCTGCAGGCCCTCAGTCCCGGTGGAGAGGGGAGGAACAAGTGGACCACAACCATGAGGAGAAACTGCATGCATGAGAGGATGAAGAGAAGATGATGCATCGCCCACATGCACATGTTCATTTTGAGCATTCCTGTCTTTTCCATGGTCTTCTGTAAGTGTGTATAACCCAACATCAAGCTTAAAGAGGCATTCTAGCCTATATCACAATTCTGCAATGCAGTGCCTCATTATCATTGGTTTGACAGATTTTGTGATTTGGTGTTTCTGTTTTTGTCAATATTCTCAGATATCCTCTCACTACAAAATACAGTATGCCTTCTTTACATATGTACATACATCATTTCCGGGTGGTGATAAAGAAACCCTCTGATGTAGAGGCTAATAAATACAAATATGAAATTTGGCTGTATAACAATAACTCAAGCCTTTGAGTGAGTTTAACTAATAAATGTTACTGAGTTTACTTAGTATTATGGCTATACAGTATGCTGGGACATTTTCTCTTCCTGTGTTTATTTTGCTTTATTTTATCTTTTCTTATTTGTTATATTAGATTTATTTTGTGCAGCACTTTGGTGAACTTGAAATATGCTCTACAAACAAAGTTTGTAGCTCTATCTTGCTAGACTGTAACCCATCTGTTGATGTAACCAATTTGCTGTAACCGAGCTCCAGGTCTTCATGAGTGGTTACTGTCTGACTACAGGGTTGTGCATTGCTGTATAATTATGAGTGATGGACCAATATGCATAAAACTCCAGTGACATCAGTATGATTCACTCATATCACTCCTGCCATGATACTCCTGAGTTCAAGTCACCGTACTGGAAATAGCCACCCAAACAATAGCCACCCAAACCTGTGCTCAGAAACGGACCAGTGATGAATGGGGTAGAGAGCACCTGGCAAATTGTGCAACAAGACGTCTACAGTGTGTATTAACACCCGTGTAACTGACCTAATAGAGAGGAACCGCTCAAAAAGTGGCCAGTGTGTGGAAGTGCAAAGTAAGGGTTTCTAATAAACTGAATAATGTGTAATTCCCTCTTAGTAGGTTAGTACTTACAAAAAGCGACCACACAAAGTTAACATCAGCTTTGCTCTGAATTGCTCTCTATAAAAGCATATACACATTAAAACGTTTCTGCCTTGTTCTCTGCATCTTGGAGGCTGTCCGGTGACTGCTCCTTCTCTTCACCTCAGGGGCGGGGAAACAAATGGGCACAGCATGAGAGGCATCTGTGGAAAGGTAATTATTAAATTATTCAATCAGGCAGGGGTGTTTAAAGTTTCATGACCACCCATTAACATCTTGTGTTGGCAAAAAAACCAAAGTGTACGCATAGGGCTTTAGCAGAGCACGCACTAGACAGCTTTGACCTACATAGAGACACCAGCACACTTCACTCAAATCAGACCACCTGACAGGACACAACACAGGAAGGCCAAGGCTTTCTTGGGAATAAACAGATGACAAATGCAGGAGGCATTTTGAATGACATACCTCTGGGTTTTAGATTGAGGGTGGCCAACTTTTTGGTAAGCTTAAAGCTACTTGGACCACATGGAAATGTTATACAATAAAAATCAAGCTTGAATGGGTTGATACACAGTGGTTATGATTACAACTGATTTATTTCAGATACGTTTCCAATTTTATGTACTATAAGCAGAGGGGAGCCCTCAGGACCTTCTGGGCCTTCAGAGAAATTCTAATGGGAACAACAGAAATACTTCTCTGGTTTATATAGTTCATTTTTCAACATGGGCAAATTCTTACCATGTCTCTAGGAAAAGATGTGCAGTCATTGTTTTCCCCCGTCACATATAGGTAAACATATCAAGCACGTTTTCCTATTGATTAGGACTTAAGGGCATAACATGTCAGATTAGTCACTGTGACGGCTCAGGGGATAATGTGGGTGGGCGGCCGCTAGAGGTCGTCCTGGGGTTTTCTGTTGTGCATGTTCTGTTTAATTGAAATCACCTGTAGTAGTTTAAGGGGAACTACTTGGGTTGGGTGATTGGTGGGACTGAGTTGGGGATTTGTATTTAAGTTCAGATCGGGGTATCCTGGGTCGTCGGTCAACCGCAACACTTACTCTGTTTTCAGATGTTTGTTACTTTGTCTGCCTGCTCTGATTGGGACAGAGTACCCAGATGTTACAGTCACCAGTGTAGTTGGAAACTGATAGGAGCCAATCACAATCACTAGCAGCAGTCTGACCAGTAGATTTCTAAAGAATGGCAGTTCTGTATACAAAATCACTCTGAAAACACAGGGCAACATACATACAGGGAAAAATATTTATTGTTTTATATGTTTCAGGTAAACATGGGGTCTCCTTTACAAGTTTCAGAATGTATGCTGTTATTAGCTGTGGAGGTGGCCTAGTGGGTAGGATACTCGCCTCTGATCCAAAGGGTCATGGGTTCGAATCCTAAATACAGCAAAACCCCTTAACCCCAAGTTGCTGTAGGGAGACTGCCCCCTGTAGTTAGGGAATGGAAGTCGCTTTGGATAATAGCATCTGATACATGCAATAAATGTAAATTAGCTTAGAGCTAACATAGTACTTGAATTCCACAGGAGTGGAATTATATTACCATAGGCACATTTGTTGCTGTGGAGGTTTGTTGCTAGGTTAATCCATAGGACAGCAAAAGAAAACTCAGTCATCCTGGCAAAATTATCAACCAGTTTGCGTCTGGGGCAAGATGACTGTTCCTGCATAATGTCCCCACTGGCTCAGGTCAAGGATGGAGTTTTAGGAAGGAAAGATTTTTAAGGTCTTCTACTTTAAGCTCAATGGGTGCACAAAGCTTTTAAAAGATTTTACCTTGTCTGAGAAATCTTAATATCTTCCAGCAATTTTATTTCTGGTTGTATTGAATTTAGGTGCAAAAAGGTTGCATATACAAAATGTTCAGAATAATTCTGTGTGAGCGTGTTTGTGTCTATATATTTAGCTCTTTTTGAAGACCATATGATCCCATTCTCTTCAAACCACCTTTAGGGGTTTTGATCATTCAATGTGTAACTTTTGCAAAGGTTTTTCACACTCACGTATATAATATATAGATTGGCTCCAGAAGACACCCGCCATTAAAAGACATTTTTTTTAAATTGAATAAAAAGTGTTTCTGCTATAGGTTCCCTCCAAAGTGCCTGTTCTGGTAGCGTTATTTTTATAATGCGCATGGATTCACACTCAAACTCATACAAAGCTCAACATAATCTCACACCGGCCTGTCTCTCCAATCTCCTAACTCCATACCAACCCACACGTACGCTATGTTCCACTGATGCCTATCTCCTCTCCATTCCCCCCAACCATCTGCGCACTATGGGAGACGGGGCTTTCAGTGAGGAATTCTCTCCCCCCCGCTCTTCACCAGTGCACCGAGCTTTCAACATGTTTTCTCACTAGCTTGCCATACACCATCCTGAGTCTCCCATCGGGGGATCATCCTTGTCTTACACACAGTACAAATAGTTTGTTTTCCTTGTCTGAACTTGTTTTATTTTGTGAGGCATGTGCTTCTTTATTGTTTTCCTATTTTAACAATGATTGTACGGCGTCCTTGGGAGACCTGAAAGGCGCCTCATAAATAAAATGTATTATTATTATTATTATTATTATTATTATTATTGTTATTATTATTATACAGAAGACCATGGAAACACTCCACTAAGACTGGAATACTCACTACTGTGTGGAAGTGTATGAAAGCATGAGTTCCCGCGAAGTGAGGTGAACTTTTTCTGTCCTGCTGTTCACTTTTAGCCTATGCATTTTCCTCCCCGCTGGAGGCTGTGTTTGTGTTCCGGCCCATGCCCCCTCTTTCTCCCTCACTTTATTCTCCCTCTCCTTTCATCCCTCCCTCCAGCTCAGACTAATGGGCCGCATAAGAAGAGATTCCGCAGCACGCTCTGCTCTCTGTGGAGGGGAAAGTTTGGCCCATTACCTCAGCCCTCTGGACGCTACATGGGCTCAGAGTTTCTCTCCACCTCGGAATGAAAAAGAGTCTTTCAGACCTCTGTGAATCAGAGTGTCCGGATCAGCAGTTCAGAGACTACCCCTGAGCTGGCCTATCACTTTGGGTCCTCGCAGGCCTTGGGTACTGCCAAAAGTCCCAAGGACTTCTGGAGATGGTACAGTTTCAGTCAAAAGCCAGAATGGACTGAATATGTTAACCCCCCTGGACCATATGTGATTCTGTATGTGTGTCCACATGCTGTAAATGGTAACATGTTGTTAGCAAGTTCATGTAATTTCTAACAAATATATATCACAGTGGGATATATATACATATATATATTGTGGGGAGTTCAGGGAAAATCCACTTTGGACTGAATCCGTGACTACTGAACCACGTAAAACTAGTATTACTGTATTTATTTTCATTTAGAGTAAACCAGTACATCATACCAATACCATGCCCTTACCTCCAATTTGGCCATTTTTCTTTGGGCCAGATAACCTAAATACAGCTTTCTCTGTCCTTTTAAATTGTAATGAATGGGAGCCAGAAGTGATGGGATATAATTGCTGAGTCTGTGTATTACAGCAACAGGAGTCAGGGTAAAAGCAGACAGGATTAACACAGGCATATCCATTTTTACAGTCTTACAATATGCTGGCTAGGCTGGAAACATGAGAAAATACAGTGAACAGTGCTAAATTAGGTGCACCAGCAGAGGAAAAAATGTGGTTTTAAACTGTAGCAAATACAGCCAAGAGTTACACTAAACAGGACACTAAAATAGACCAGGACTGCTTTTACTGGGACAAGGATCATTTAACAACAAAACAAAAGTATAAAAGATAATGAGGAGAAGCAGCTAGCACACAGTCAAGTAAGTAGAATCTTCTATGCAAGAAACCTCAACACAAAAGAAAACTGTTTAGTCAAGCTGAATGAAATAGCTGAAAATGAGTGGAAATGTACCAAAGCAAGTGTGATATTGGAGTACTGGAGCATTATGATATCAACTATCATTCATGCATGGTATCTTGGAACTAATGCATGTGTAATGATAATGACATAAGCAGAAGGTACATTAGCTATGGAGCTTTGGCTTTAAGTTTTAGTTGAAGAAGGTGATGGAATGGAGGGACATGCTCAATAACACACTGCCTCCAAGTGATAAGGTACGGCCATTAATGTCTATATTTCATCTATACTTCATACAAGTGATTTGGTACGATAACAGCATCTTGTTTCATTTAACTTCTCTACACTAAGAAGAATTAAGAATTTGGTCAGATCCAAAGGTGGGCAATATAGTGCTGATTTTGTTGCTTTTACTGAACCTTTGCAAATGGCTATATGCAAAGGTTCAGCCACCACTATTCAAATTGCATTTTGTCAAATTACATTTGAATCTCATTTTATACAAATTTTATACTGGGCTCATTTTATACAAAATTATTGTTTATTTTGCAAACATATTGGAAAATAACATATAAAATATGGCCTGTGCAAAAGTAATTAAAAGCTATGACGTTTTTTTTTTTTTCCAGTCCAGCTGGTTGTATTGTCTACTACAGCTTACAAAATACATGTGTATCCTATGTTTTTACTTGTAATTTACATAAATGAAAATTGGTTCCTTACTGAATAATTACATTATTATATTCAAATCACTTTATTCATTAAAAAACAACAGTTAAAATGTCAGAAATATTTCGATTTTACTTACACCACACATCCAAAGGTACGCAAACTCTTCTAACATTTCTTCTAAAATCAAGCCTATTAATGAAGTGCTGCTTCCCTTCCACAGTGATTTCACAACTGAACATCTAAGTCAGCAATATGTACACCTGAAACCATCTGAAATCACTCATTCGGATGGGATGTCTGAATAATATTGGTTATATATTGTAATGCCCTCCCCCTTGTGCAACAGCAGCTTTGGGGCCTCATCTTGCCTCATATGCCGTGGCACTCTCATAAGCTCACTGGCCCCTGTCGTTCCACACACATCAATCTCAGAGACATGTCTAGAAGTGTATTGGGACCCATGCCTGAAGATGAGAGTCCTCTCCAAATGCCCCCACTCCTCACCCTGTCAAGCTCAAGCAATGGTGAGGAGTGGAATAATGATGGCCCCACTACCACCATGTTGTTGTTCCTGGGTCTTATTTTTATTCTGATGCCCAATCGATACGCCCACAGCCACTTTCAAATCAGCCGCGGCCCAGCGAGTGAGAAAAATTACCTGCGACGACGGGAAAATTAAACAGTAATTGGCTTTTAGAGCCTTGTGCAGCCCACTGCGCAAGCAGCAAATCCTTATTTTCAGCACACCCCTGACACACACACACACACACACACACACACACACACACACACACACACATTTTACATTCATTTCCTTTCCAGATGCCAGAAAATGTGGCCTTTCCAATGCAGGAATGGAATGGAGAGGAATTAACATAGCACACATTTTAGGGATCTCTCTCTCTTTCTCTCTCTCTCAGCTACTTGATTCCCCTCTGTCTCTATCTCCCCACTTTATAAATGCTTCTCTACAAAGGAAACCATGTATGTAAAAACGAAATCACCACTTACACAATGCAGGCAATGCACTAATGACTTTGTATTATGCCCATAACAATGGCCCATTTAGCCTGGAGAGCTCAACAAGCCCCTTCCTATTCAGCACCACAGCAGTGGACAGCACTCTCTGCAAAACTGTAATTTCAGCAACGCCTGCTGTGGGACAGCTCCCCACCTCACTGTAAATTCAGCACAAGCTGTGGTGGACAGCTCATCAGCCACCACTAAAGCATTGCGCGACTCCCCTGACTATCTTCATCCACACAACATCACTCTCTTAAGGGCTCCACTGAGGGCCGAATCTCATTGCAATATCAGGTCTATGGGCTTCAGTCTTTGGTCTAACAACAAGTCGGTATGACTGATTTAGTGTCTGTCAACTTGATTGGAGAGCAATTTTGTTTTATTTAGAACAATCCAGTCTAACTTGGCAAACTGTGATTTGATTTCGTGAAAGGCCGTCTGTTTTTTTTTTTGTGGAAGCCAGAATGCTGCCAGGCGTTTGACCCCATAATGGCATATTGGCAGTGCCATGAGTAATTTCATGCATTGCTCTCCCTTGGTAAGCTTTCATCATGGGTGAGGGGAGTCGATTGCACGTATCAGAAGTCACATTCATACCCAAGCAAGCGAGCTCAGATATGCTCCTATAATAATTTTGGGGGTTTTTTTTGTTATCATAAAGGGTACAAATTCAATTCACTTGTAACCATTTTATATTGTTTTCATGCTTAAGAAAAGCGAAATGCAACTTTAAAGGATCAGTTCTTTGGAACTACAATTTATTCGAGCATATAATAATGAAGAAACACACAGCTTGATTTACATTGACATAAATGGTCTTTCCACATACAATAACCGAGTGCTATTAATCTACACATTAATCTTCCTGCTATTACAATTTTATTGCTGCTCCAAAACCATTCATAGCCATAAGAGAGAATAGAAAGCTCCAAAGACAAGCATAATGACTAAAGAATTCACTTACAAACAGTGGGCTGAAAGGTAATAATATAGTAGGCAAAAAGGAAATCAGGGGAGAGAAGAGAAGAGAAGAGAAGAGAAGAAGAGACGAGAGAAGAAGAGAAGAGAGGGATATAAATAGAAACAGAAAAAGAAATGAAAAGAGGTAAGGATAGAGGAGAGAAGAAGGAAAATGAAAAAATATACAGATGAGAACAGACTAGAAAAGAAAAAGATGTGTGCATCTACAAAGGCAGGTTATGCAATCACGCCTCCAGAAACAACAGCACACACTGGCTGATGATAAGCTATTCCTATTTAACATGATCCTCATTATTGCTGAGAAGGAATGTGATCTGTTTGGTGGGAAGGCAATAAGAGTGAGAGAGCAAGAAAGGGTTGAGGAAAGAGAGGAAAGAGAGAGAGAGAGAAGATGTAGGGCATGACTTTGACCTTGAGAAACACAGCAGGCAGTAGGGTAAGGACCCTTTCAGACGATCTGGGCAGCTATTTCATTCCTGATTGAAGTGCAAGGACTTCTCACATTTTGGCTCAGTTCAGCCCAGATGGCTGCGCTCTCTATCTTTTTTCCTTTCTCTCTCTCTCTCTCTCTCTCTGACTTTTTTTTCCACTTCTCATTAAATGCTTCCACCTCAATTGTGTGCAATGCTTGGGTACTGTTGTGTGATTGTAAAAAGCTTTAGGGATGCTGAAAAAAAATTAGTTTGGCAAAATCAGAAATTAGCACCCATTTGTTAGCACACACAATTCATTTTTGTATGTGTGCGAAAGACCACAATGTTATGAGAGGTTGGGTGTATTCTTTTGTCTTGTAATCAAGGTTTAAAGAGATAAAGATCGGAGCAGAACAGCTTTAACTATATAACATTACTATCTCCCCTGTTGGCAGAGCAAGGGCAGGACAGTTTAATTCTATCCTATCCTTGCTTCTATTCAACTCAGTTCTAAACTTTTGCATTGTTTAATGGACTCAGTGCTCTCCATGTTGTTGTTCGAAGGTCTTATTTTTATTCTGATGCCCAGTTGATACACCCAACTATGCAACCTCATGAAATATCACATGAAGCAAAGATAAGCACTACCATGCATAATGCATAATGCATAATGCATGCATAAAAGTAATGAATACTTTCAACATATACTTCTAAAATCAGTTTAGAGTTTATGTTATGTATCCTAAACCAATCAAAGACACCTGATTAAGTAAAGGAGCCGGAGGATGCTTGGTAGATTGTGACTGAAATTCTGCAAGAAGACAAGGGATGAAAATCCCTGGTCTATAGTAAAATAGTTCTTTTGGGGCTCCTGTGTAAGTACATCTCTCAAATAGTTAACTTTGGACACAAACTGACAGGGTTTCTGATATTTAGCTAGAAACTTGAAAACAGAAACTTAAAAAGCTAATACTCGTATTTTATACCACAACTGCTACAATGAAGTAAGACCATGGAGTCGGAAACTTCTCACTTCTGACTTAGTCATGAAGCTGCTAAGTCTTCAGTTGTACTTGTCATTTTCAATCCGTTCCTCACTCCCTCTTTACCACACTCTCTGTGTCCCCTATCGACAATTCTCACACTCTATGTTTCTCTCTCTCTCTGTACTGCAGGAAACACAGCAGGAAACACAGAGGGAGCCCTCATCAGATACTGCCACAGGCCTTGCTTATTTAACGATAAAACATTCTCTCAGCTTCACATCCCAGGATCCAAATGCACACCCCATGCCTTTAAACATATGTTCCACGCTATGTGGGGCGAAACGGGATGGAACTGCCAGGCTTTAAAAGGAGGATTACTCGCCTAAGCACAAAAGCAATGGTAAATTCAGCCTTCCCTCCTACAGCCACAGATTGTGACAGCATAACTCTTTTTGTAAGAGGCAGTGTGCTGCATCATGGCTGCCAGCGATTGCAGAGCTGCTCCCAGTGACAAGAAGGTTTAATGCCAGTCTTGATTGTACAGTGAGGGCTCTCCATGTTTAACAGAAGTTGCCAGTTTTTGGAGGTGTCAGCATTGTTCACCATTTGTTTGGTTGTATTGTAAACTGTAAATGAAAAAAAAAACCTACTTTATGAAAAAATAAATAAAGAAATAAGGAAATAAAGAAATGCTGCCTGTAGAACATTAGCATATTTAGCTGTGCATTACTGTTGAAGCAGTGGAAATTCCATAAATGTATTGGTATTTGCATTATTTAATGTTATCTAACTACTTTAATGTATTTGCCTGTCTGACTCCTGCATGCGTTTCTGAAACTGCCTATGCCTGTCTGACTATGGTACGTATCCTGTAAGGGCTTTTGTTGGTCTGGATTCTGAATGTGACCTCGAAAGGACTCCTCCTGTCTGTACCCTATTTGTAAACCTTTGCTACACAGGCCAGTGGTCAGTCTCTATTTGCCCTGTGAGCTTATTGCCTATTAACTCACACACCTGGATCCCTGTTGCCATATCCATGGCCCCGGTGACAGAAAACACCACAACTGATAGCAACAAATGTATTTTTAATAACTTAAAATGAAGCGTTGTATATTTTAGAATTGTATATTTTTCCATCTACTTTAAACGTGACTCCAGTTATCAGATTGTAGCACCAGAACTAGCAGTCATGAGCTTAGTATGCAGAGACGTCTTTGTGTTGGTACCATTTGAGATGAGCATTAGTACTACAGACATCCCAGTGTTCATTTAGCGTATACAGTCACACTTAAGCCCCAATCACCCTAACCCACTCAACATAGTTTTGCAAGGAAGCCACAGAATTTAGTGCTATTCCACTGTTATGTTATATCCTTTGATAAGATAAAGGCGAATTCTAGTTTTTTTATTACTCCCATTTTTTTATTACTTACATGGCTACTGCAGGGCAATAAAAATGATTGGTTGTATAACTTTATTCACAATTACATCATTTATTCACTGTATTTATTTATTTTTTAACCGCTTTTTCTCAGTAGCTGTACAATGCAGTTTCTACCTGTTTTAAGCTCACTTTGACGAGATCACACTATTGTTCTTAATTTTCCTTTAATAACTCTTTTCAGAGCCAAAAAAGGTGTGCTTCTTGCAACTGTTCCACTATCAAAACATTTTTTAATATCTGGTGCATGTATTGATCATTAAAAAAACGATTTTTGTGGTTGATTAGCCTCCAGAACAAAAGGGGAGAGAAATCTGACAGTCAAGTCACCTTTAAAATGTAGGTTGGAGAGAGAGTCTGTGACATCGCAGCTAAAGTGGCTATAAAGGGACAAAATGTGAAGAAACACAAACATGGAGAAAAAAACACAAAGCAAAACATACAGCAGAGTCATAAATGGACTTCAAGACACTAAAGTTAAGATCAGTTATAAAAAAGGACGCGTCACTGTTGTAGTTTATTTAATAATAATTAGCCCTTGAATGTGCCTCCGCATTCAGTCAGCCATAACCATCAATGGTTTGGTAAGAAACAGGGAGTCCATGCCACCTCAGTGTCCCCTGTTTGCCCATAAAGCACTGGTTTTATCGCAACCAGCCAATCACACTTCATGTGCATCTACTGTATTTCCTTTTGATTTGTCACATTCAGCATAAAAAAAACATGAATGGAAGACATAGTTATTAAATCTATTATGCACCTGTTCTGCTGATACAGGAACCAAAGACCAGGAATTGCATGAGTTATCAATGACATTTTCCTCTTCATGACCAAAGGCAATGTCATTGACTTAAATGACTTTAGAAGAAGCCAAAGACTGGCAAGTCAAAGATGACAAGGCTTGCGTTGTAGCAGAAGGAATGAAACTTGACTTCTCTTTCTAGTGTTCTTCATTTTCTTCTTCCTCACCTACACAATGACATTCCCCCTGACACTCCCTGTAGTCATGGCGACTCGCTGTTCTCACATTCGCTTACAAAAATTTCAGAAAGAGGCAAGTCCTCTCCTTCTCTTGTCAGTGCACAAATCTCAGCCAGGCACAGCCATGGCTCGTCTTGGCTCCAGAGCGTTCCCAGTCGAAGGCAGCCATTCAATCAATATACTTTTTCAACATGAAACAAAGATATGCCACAGTATCCATTTCCCCCGACATCAATACATTTTCACTTACTTACAGCGGATAAGAACTTATATGTAACCCTCAGTCTATATGGCACCTTTCAGCTTGTGTTAAAATGACAAAATACAGAAAGTGATCTGCCACATTTGTCAAAAGGGTTAGCGCTAATGCATTTTTTCCCAGTATATTATTTCCAGTATGGTAGTTACATGCTTTTTTTTCATGCAGTCACTTGACATTGCTTTGTGCACTGCGGATCATACTGAGCCCCTCCCCACTCTCACACTTTCTCCTGTCTATGAGATCCTGACACCAACAGCCTGTTACCTCACCCCCCAAAATAGCCTAGTATGAGTGTATCTTTGCAAATTCACCACTGCTTCTGACAATAAACATGTAATTCCTGGATGAGTTCTAGCCTCTGTTGCATGCGGTTTGAGGGCCAGATAAGAAACCATTTGTGAATTGTACACTGTAATACAACACCTATCGATATAAAACACCAACTCGCCCACCTCTGCACATCATATATTTCTGTATATATCTTTGGAAATTCCAGCGTTTTCCAGGGCTGAACAATGGCTGTTATAGTAGGCTTTTAATGCAGACTATAAATGTTAAATCTCCGAAATAAAAGGGAACAACCTACCTTTTTATACTAATGCCTGCTAACACCTGTTTGGGAGTTCTAGCGGTTTGCTAATGCTGGTGCATATGATTTTTTTTTGGCTATTATGGATTAAACATTAGACACTTGTAAAATACATTGTTTTATTTGAAATTTATAACAGACTTGACCATCTTTTACAGTTTCACCGTAATTGTTTTAGTACAGAGCCCTGAGCTGCTACCACTGTGTTCCATTTCTGTTTCAGATTAGACCACCAATCACACTCTAGGAAACCAAATATGACATTATTTGTCACTAAATTAGTTGATGTCATTCTTTAACTATATTGGTAGTTAATCTAAAGTAAGGTTTTTAGTTCAGTTCATGAAGTCTTAATCAATGGGAGAGGCAATATATAAAAATATGGCATATAAAAATGAACACCATAGGGAAAGAATACTGACTGAATGCTGATAATACTTTCCCAGCTGCTATGGGTGAAGGCGGGGTACGCCCTGGACAGTCACAGCACGTCGCAGGGCCACATACAGAGACAACCATTCACATTCACAGTCATACCTAGGAGCAAACCCTGCGCCCATCCCGGGAGTCGTACCCAGGACATTCTTGCTGTGTGGCAACAGGTCTAACCCCTGCTTAAATCACATAAGTAGAATCAAATCATGGATGATAAAAAGCATCAGATAAGATCCTTTACCTTGAGGAAACGCGCAGTGCATTACACAGAGAAGTGGTGTAATTAGGCGGCGAATGAGTGGAAAATTAAACAGTATGTGTGCTGGGGCCCCAAGGCCAGCGCCACAATTGATTTCATCAATCTGCATACTCATGCATCAATGCAGAACAACAACATCAAAAGGCAGCACAGCAAGTTTCTGTATGTGTGTGTGGCATTCATTAGGTCACTGTCATGGTAACATTTCAATAGTATGGGTCAAAGACCAATCATGGCAGAATGTCACTTATTCAAACAGAGATGGGGACAAAACAGACAAGAGCAAAGTGCAAATGCTTGTGGTTGTGGCCTTGCCAACTGCTAATGAGGTGAAAAGGCCCATTCAACAAGAATAACATTGCATTTCTGCTCAAAAGCATAATTAAATGTTCCTTCATAACAAACTCAACGAGACAGAAAGAACATAGCGAAGCATCTTGAAGCCAAGGTAATTTTTCACACTCTAACAGTATCAGTGTTGGTGCAATGTGTCCAACATGTTGTACACCATCCACCATATGTGAGACCAAGCATCAGCAGTAAAAATGAGGAAATTTAACAGTATACCAAGGTTGGACTGTGAACCAGCCGCTGATGATCAGTCAACAGAGGAAAGAATGCAGTGGCATTAAACAAACAATAATAATAGTAATAATAATAATAATAATAATAATAATAATAATAATAATAATAATAATAATAACAACATGTATAATTGTTGCAGTACTTCTTTACACGCTTTACACACTTTACAAGTGTGGATGAAATTCATTTGTCAATTCCTTTGCCAAAAAACATTCTTCTCCATTAATGAAAACAATTTACATGCTATTGGTTTTATATAAACTGAAAGAACATAATTGTTGGCATATGGCACCAGTATGTGGTAATGAAACTGCAATCTGTAATGCACACAGTTCTTGGGGAGGATCTGTGTTGCCACATAGTGAATATTTGCGTAAACCAATTTCTTTGTGCAGTTGATTTTTAAAAACATTCTAATTTGCATTTGCAACCTTTACATTTGTATGCATACAATCATTTTGTAGTAGTTTTTGCTTGGAAGATAATTATGGCTGTGTTCGATGGAGGTATATTTACGCTCATTGTGTACACTGCAACTTTCAATACCAATGTAGTCATACAGCAACAGAACGCCAAGGACTCCACTTTAGACATACATTCATATATAAACATATACAGCTCTGGAAAAAAATAAGACAGCAAAAATGTTTAGTTTCTCAGGTTTTATCTTTTATAGGTGTTTTGAACTGAACAGCTTTTAAGACCTACTTTTAAGATATATTTTCATTTATATTTTACCTATTTCTAAGAGCTAATTCTCCAACTCCAACTAAAATCTGGAGATGAAAATCTGCTGCTTTTTCCCGGGTGGATCTTCCAAGCCTGTCAAGTTCATACAAAAATGGATCACTGATCACAGAAGCTTTTGTAGTGGCCTTGCGAGTACCCTGGCCTAAAACCCATTGAAAATCGGTGGAGTGAGTGAAGATTATTATTTTGACCACAGCCCCGGGGTCCTGGGCTGGGAGCACTGTGTACTGTATATATCACTTCAGAAGAAAATCTCATGTCCCATTTATATTTCATGATTTCTGATTTTGAAGAAATTCAAGGTAAAAAGTCACCAATGAGACCTGAAGTTTCTGTCTCAGATGACAATGCTTTGTCTTTTTGGACTGGGTTTGAAAATGTTCAGACCATGTCAGATCCTCAGGCCTGTGAATGTAGGGATTTTTCTGACTCACTGCAGCCCCCATGCACAATTCGCACTGTGGGATGGTGATGATGTCACCAAGCTCCGTTAGCAGTCTACAGCTGTCACTACCCATGTGGCTAGTGTTAGATTGGTGAACCTCAAAGCTTAGAACGTGGTAAATTCATTGGTGAACGCAGAGTCACTTTTAAAATCTATGTTTGTGAGTCTACACACTTCAGGAACTCGTTTTTATGTCCCATATGATGCAGCTTTATAAGCACTTTGTTTTGTTGCCGGTGGTGAGTCCTGCTTTATATGCAGTGGTATGGAAGTGCACTGCCTCACAGCTGCATCCATCCATGGCCTTTACTGTTGCCGTGGGGATGATGTTGTTAGTAAACATGCCAACAAAGCTACTTATGCAAGCTTGTTGGTGTCGTCTGTGCATGGCCAGATCATGTCCTAGTCTACATCATCGAGTATGTCATGTAATGTGGCTTCCTGTCACAACTTTTGTTTATATTCTGGCCAGAGGAAAGAAACGTTATTGTCTCCCAAACGCCAGCTGTGAAATAGCTTTGTAGCTATTTCTATGTGTAACAGTGGCTTGAACTATGTGTAGCAGTGATCCAATATGTTAGCGCCCCTACTTGGACATGTGACATGTTGGTAAAAGATCAGTAAAAAAAAAAAAAACAACTCGTATATCTATCTATCTATCTATCTATCTATCTATCTATCTATCTATCTATCTATCTATATGTATATATATTATTGATCTTGCTCTACAGGGGACTAAAAGAATAATAACAAGTCCTTTAGACAACCCAATTAAAATCCTCAGTAAATGGTGGATGCATTGTTCTTCACCATACTCTAATGGTGTGTACATGATTTCGACCCTGCAATTACTCAACAAGATCTGAGCCCACAATGCTCACACACACACACACACACACACACGCACACACACACACACACACACACACACACACACACACACACACACACAAAGCATTCTTTTTTCTTACACCAAGTGTCTCATTTTCAATTACTATCAATTTTCACTCTAATTCAATTACTTGAAAAATCAGTGAAAGGTCTTTCTCTGTTAAGTGTCAATTAAATGTCCTTTTTTGTTATTGGAAATGTGCTGCCCTCAAGTCACCTGGCGAACCACAGTGAACCTGATTTGGGCTTGAGCAGAGCTGGTGATATATTTAAGCACAACAGGAAAGATGGTACCTATTAGTATGAAGCTTATATCCTGGCTGAAATACTGCAGATTTGCTCGTGCCACAACATTATGTCAAGCGAGGTCATGTAGTTGGTGATTAATTTCCCATCTATACATCTATTTTCTATACAGTTTATACATGAAAACAAAGCTTCAAAAACAGCCTTAACAGAATTAATTTGTGATGATCTCAAAAGTAATGTGTTTGCACTGACAAACACTGCACTGATTGTTCATCAACTATTGTGCCTTGCTCAAAAAGCAAGGGCTAAATCTAGCCCCTACTTTTTGAATAGACGCAATAACTGACAGCCAATTATAACAGCAGTTATTACACATTTCAGACTTACAGGCACATTAACCAAAACAGCCTGCTAAATTCTGAAGATAAAAAGAGTGATTTTGATTTATGAAAGCTAACAAACGTAAGTGGACTTCAAGGATAAAAAGAACATGTTAAGAAATGGAAGATATGGGTCATTTAAATACCCCTAAAGTCAATCATTGCTGAAGACAATTGTTCATTTCCTCTGTAATAGCAGCATGTATCCATATCGGTATTATTAGTAAGAATAAAAATGATCAGCTTAGTATCAAGGTTTCAGTATCAAAACAATAATTGTTGTGCCCGCAATGTCACTTTCTGTTTTCATACCTGGAGATAGGGGTGAGCAATATACCGGTAGACACCATTAACCGGTAGAAATTTGTCAAACGATAGAGATTTTGGTCTATTGGCTTAATCGCGATAGAGATCACGTGACGTTGCACGTTAGGTACAGTAATGTCCAGACTATAAGGTGCACCTGAATATAAGCTGCACCAGCTAAATTTGGGGGAAAATACAAATTGTTCCATATATAAGCCGCACCCGACTATAAGCCGCAGGTCTTTTAATGTTTAGCTACCATATATAAAGGTTCCTGCTGCCACGGAGCAGATTGTTGGGACAGAGATGACTATTTGGGAATGCAAAGCATCCAATTTATAAACATTTGGGAAACACAATAAATCTTTCAATCAATCAATCAAACTTTCACATCTCTGACATGACGAACAGCATTTGTGCAGTGCACAAATAAAACAACTGCAGTCATAGTACCGTAGTAGT
>JBBJLR010000153.1:19983486-19994772 GCA_037577145.1 Brachypetersius gabonensis
ACACACACACACACACACACACACACACACACACACACACACACACACACACACACACACACACACACAAGCTGAGTCTGCCTGTGCACTAGGTACTTTTCTCACCTTTATTTTCTACCTTTCCACCACTCATTTCTCTCCACAGGGAGTTAGCCACTCAGTAACAAGCCAGAGAGCCAACATACACACCCGCATACACGGACACACACACACACAACCACACACACACACACAAACATAACCACAAGCTTATTGTCCTGTTCTTGCATTTATGCCACCCTCTCATTGGCTCTGTGGATTAAGTGAATGTCACGCCAATGTAATATTGTGCAATCCCACTGTGTTGTTTGGCTTTATACATATTCATAATGCTTCGCCTTATCATCCAATCATGAGAGTTGACTGCCATGTACAATTTTCAGGCACTTAGAAAAGAAAAGTAAATCCACTGACTCAGAACAACACTCAGAAGCCAATGAGCAGTTGCTTCAGCATCTTCCCACTCGCGTCTATTATAAGTGTGTGTTTCAAGTCAACAGGAAAGTGCACAGAAATTATTGTTCATGATATCTGACTGTGTTGCACAGATGCGTCAGATGCAGATTATAGCTATGTAAACTTGAAATTCGCTTTCTGGTCAGAGTGGCCAAGGTCCTTTATTTCTTCCTACAGTCCTAGGACATGTACAAATGTTATATGTCAGGCGAACAGAAGATGGTAAATTGACCCCAGGTGTGAGTGCAATGGTCTGCCATCCTGACATCCACCTTTAGCTCTATGAGCACCCTATGGGATAGACACCAGCATGCCCCTGACCCTGGTTATGGATAAAGTAAAGTGGCCTCTTAAAGTCACGCGTGAACACACCACAGCACACAGTGTGAACAATGTGAAATTCTTTCTCTGCATTTAACCCATTCACCAAGTGAAGCAGTAGGCTCTCACAAATGGGGGGCAGGGAGCAGTGTGTGGGGACAATACCTTGCTGAAGGGCACCTTTGTGGAGTCACTACAGCCCTGGAATTCAAACCCACAACCACCAGAGAAACAAAGATACAACAAAGGGGCTCTGAAAACCTTCCTTGCGGTGCACAGTTATGGTGTAGTAACTGAAGAACAGTAATTGTGCATTTGAATGCGAAGATGTGTGTTCACTGTGCAGAGTTTTCTGTGTTAATACAGTGAGAACATGTTAAACCATTTGAAAGCACTCATAGAAGCAGGACAACTCCATTTAAAACTATAAAGGTGTGCAAGAGTGCTTCAGAAAAAGAGGTTATTAAGAACAGTTATTATTCAAATCTGCAGAGTCTGAACAGGAATGACTTCTGGGCCCCACTTAGTATTAAGTGTCCCTAATAATGGTGTGACTCCACATTAACAGTGTATACTCTTTTAGAGATGGATTACAGCAGTATGACTAAACTTATGTAATCATGTAAGTATATCCTAGAAGCAGCTGAAGATCTACATGTAATCACACAAGCTACATTAATGTTATCCAGCTGTAACACAATGTCACTACTAGTTACAGTATTAAATGTGTAGTTAGTGTTACTCACTCAATTTCTGTAACTATTTAATCCTTACTTGGGTTGCAGGTGCCCGAAGCCCGTCCCAGGGCAAATGGGTGTAAGGCAGGGACTCACCTGGGCGGAGTTTGTTTGTGTTACTACACAGTTATTAGAGACACAGTATAAAGTGACACTGCGTTTTGTGATTCATTCATTAATGTTCTATAACCACTTAATCCTTACTAGGGTTGTGGGTACCCAGGGTCAACAGGCATGGGGCATGGACACATCCTGGGCGGGTGCCAGTCCAAGGGTGCACACATACATGTCAATTTTAAATCCCCAATTCACCTGTTTTGTAAGCCTTTGACTGTGGGAGAACCCGGAGACCTCGGAGGAAACCCACATCATCATGAGCAGAACATGCAAACTCCGCACGCACATGGCCGGGACCTGAATTCGAACCCCCAACCTTGGAGGTGTGAGGCAATGCTGCTACCCACTGCACCACTGTGGGACCCTTGTTTTGTGATATAATCATTAAAACCTGTACCTATGTATATAAAGAATCATGAGTACAGTGAACAGGGCTAAAAATGGGTGGTCCTGACATAACTACCACAAATAATGAACATACCTGGCTGACACAGTGGGCAGTTGTGAGTCCACACTGAGTGTAAAGAGCTGCGTAAAGTGGCTGGAGTTCAAAGAAACTCGGGCACATTTGATTCTGTCAGCATTAAAGCCTGGGACCCTGCTTATTCCCCATTTCCTGCAGCTGCCTCGCTATCGTGTTTCAAGTCATTACCGGCAAAGCCCGGCCATGGGAGAGATCTGCCATCGTCTACAACCATCCATCACTGAGTGGCCCCTGGCCTTCCACTGCGCCAAATGTAGCGCGCGCACACACACACACACACACACACAACATGCAGCAGAAGCAAGACCATTTCAGCCGCACAGCTACAGTCAAAAAGGAGCAACCTGAAGCTCGCTAGCTCACCTCACTCTCTCTCTCTCTCTCTCTCTCTGCCTCTCATCCTTAATGCTCTTTATCTTTTCTCTTCTTCTCCCATCTTCCTCTCTTCTCTCACTTTTTATCTATATGACTGATCATTTCACTAATTCTTAGATCCCCTCTCTCACTTTTTACTTTTGTCTCATATCTATCACCTTTCTTTCTTTCTTTCTTTCTACATCTTACCTGTCTTTCTCTTTGTCTCTCTGTTTGTCTATCTTGCAAAAACTCTATTACTACCCCGACCCCCTTCATAAATGTCAGCTTGTAAAATAATTTGAAAACCATTTATTATTAATTATATGTTAACTCTTTAATTTAGAAGAAAAATGTATTTTTTAATGATATAGGCCCTTCAACATCATTCACTACTCAAAGTTCTGTGTCTAACCACATAGCATGATCATTGCTGGCCTCCTAAGAAAAGTCCTCATGACAGAAATCACTTACGGAGGCTCGAGGGAAGATGCACACATCACTAGCATGTAAGAATTGTGGTGTTGTGTCTTCACGCATGCACATGCAGACATGCACACAAACACATGGAGCTGCAAAAGTTCATTACCCAGACCTGGGCGGGGCCATTAATCATTCCCAACTCGCTTGTAATGCACTTTATTCCCTACCATAAGCATGCTCTGCTACATTTTCCACACACACACTCACACAGGCCTTACCCTCTTTTCAGAGTGGAGCACAAACTGGCAGCATGGCAGCTACTAGGACCATACATCACCTTCTCTCAAAACTCCCAGAGTAATTCCATGGAGCTGGGACGCTGGCCACTCGGCACAGGTTAATAGGTGCACAAAATGGGCTGCCTGAGGGCCTCGCCACACTAATGATGGAAGAAGCCGGGTTTCCAGTGTCTGAGCCCAAGTTGCTCAGATTAAAGACTATGAGG
Organism: Brachypetersius gabonensis; assembly: GCA_037577145.1. Lineage (NCBI taxonomy): Eukaryota > Metazoa > Chordata > Actinopteri > Characiformes > Alestidae > Brachypetersius > Brachypetersius gabonensis. The sequence goes on from JBBJLR010000153.1 coordinate 19,986,923, forward strand.
GGGAAATAAATAAAGCTGGGCCTCAAGAGATGCAGCCAGCTTCTACGACTGCCGGCAGGTAGATCTTCGCCTCCAAAGCCAGGCCCAGATGGTTGTCCCCTCTGTGCCCTCACAAAACCTTAAACAATGTCAGAGGAACAGCAGTTCTAGACTTTGGGGCAACCTCAAGTCACGACTTTTGGAAAAGGATGAAGTCTTTCAGATGATTTTTGAGTACAACAGTTGTTGAGGCTTTCACTTGGGAAAGTACTCAAAGTAAATAAAAGCTACGGTCAGCAAACAAAAGGTGCATCCAGGTTACTCAGTTCTGTAGTGTAGTCCTCAGCGTCTTGCAAATGTCAGTTGAAGCATGATTCAAAAGTGTTCAGTCTAAAATGGGCAAATACATGTTTGTGTACCAGGGTTACCCTAATTCTAATATATTCATAGAGGAGGAAGCATTGCAATAATTGTATGGGTCATTTTATCAATGTTGACATTTATGCACCAAATCCATCAAAAAACAAGGCAGAAACAAGAAAATACTTTCTGCTGGTGGCCCTGTATGGTTTCAAAGACTTCAGCAGGATTATCTATGAGAGATCTGCATTAACTTTGAGCCGTTTTGAGATTTATGGTCCACACTCAAGACCTTGCTACTCTAGTGGTCATTGTACACTGGTGCAATTCATAGCGTAAATTTGATGTGTTATATAACCTTGGCATAAAACACATACTGTCTAGTGAGATCAAAGCTCACGGAAGAAACATTTTCAAATCATAATAAATAATAATAATAAAATGTTAGATGAATTATTCATGCAGTTAAAACTCTTTCTAGGTTTTTGTAGAAGGCAGCAGAAAAAGTAAGTTAGCAGTTTTGTACCAATGACAAATATGAACGTTTTTCAGCCACCTTCCTACACCAAAGTTTTTTCTCATCCTTTTAAGTAGACAAGAACAAGGTAGACAACTTCATAAGGTAAGATGATATCTCACGGTTTGGCACTCAGTCACAGTCAAGACTTGAGATTCTTCCTGTTTGCTACAGCTGCAGGCACAGGTCAGTTCGATTATCTGGACAAATGATTTTTTCCATTGCAATCAGTAAGGCAACGTTTGATGCCATGCTCAGGGATGTAGAGGGTATCATTGCTTTTAAAAGAATTTGCTACAAAAGATTAAAAGTAATGGACATAATGCAGTCCATGGCATGTATGATATATATATATATATCATTACAAGATTATTGGAGAAAAAGAGCCCTGATAAGATTTTCTATTTCATACTGGATTTAGAGGTTAGAAATAAGATATAGGATAAATGGATATACACAGAGGGGACAAGGTCATATCCCATTAATCTGGTGGCTGTCTAGCCTGTGGGTTAAAATCGCTCATATTCCATGGGAGGCCGCAGCCTGGAGGACGAAGCTTTTATCCAGCAGTGAGGACCCTGCTCCTCGCTGCCCAGCTCACTGGCATCTGCCATCAGGACTCACTGTACTGGCTGCTGACATTTGTCCTCATAAATAAAAGATCTTTCTCTCTCTCCTGCTCTGTTTCTCTGAAGTGTCCCAGCTTTCCTCTCTGTCACCGAGACAGGGACCAGGCGCAGAGACGATGCTGTTCTTATCTGAGCAGGCGGCCATTTTCCTTTTAGCTGCCGCATCCATCCAGGAGGGGAGGTTATTGATCCTGCTGTTACTGATACAGTGAGTGGGACTCCTGTAGAGAGAAGAAGGAAGAGAAGAAGCCTTTGCTTCTAAAAAGACAGGGCTTGATTTGTACCATCAGAGCATGTATGGCTAATACTGGAATAGTTAAGAAAGTCAAGGTGGTGGTGTAGGACGCATTACACAGAAGGCTACAAATGCGTTAAAACTTTACATAACACTTACAGACAAAGGCTCCCAGGGTGAATCTATATCCACCGAGAAGAAGATCGAACAGCCACCCCTTCAAAATCCCAATTCCTGTGTTTACAAGAGTAAACAGGATCTGGGACGTTATCCACAGCATCATGGGGCATTCATGAAGTCTCAGTGACACTAGGATACTCAACTCTGTACTCAACTCAGCACTGCTCTCTTTGAGTTTGAGAACTATTAGCTCATTTTGGCAAAGTATAGAATTCATTAACTTAAATAACTGGACAAGATTAGCAGCATTAACTGAATGTACTTTTTCCTTTCTTCTCCACATGAGCTCTTAAAGCCCCTTTCGTTATAATCTTTCACTGCAAGCTTCTTGTCACCGCATTGACAGAAGAAAACTTTCTGTTTCTTCTTACCTTCTAGTGCTAGTGTGCCAGTCTCTGAAAGCTACAGTGAAATGGAAAAATAATAAGCCATAAACAAGCATACCCACACTGACTCACTTCGTCATAATTCTGCAGTGCATCACTGAACAAAAAAATGGCCTGCAGTCATTATATTAATGCCCAGACGTTACGGAAGGCTGCACTGTTCCAACCTGAAGAGCCTCTTGTAGGGCTTCATCACATTCAGATGTTGACACTAAAGCGATCACTATTCTGCTTACTCACTCGGTTACTCATTATCAGACTCTCACTTCCACTCGCTCACGCAAAGACACACACACACACACACACACCGTGTGTCGATTCCTCACCATCCAGCACAGTCACTCAGGAACTGACAGTTAGTCAGAGACGTAAATGAACTCCTTTCATAATGAGTGTCCCTCCAGAGACTCTTCAGCCTCTGCCACTCACCCCCTCACATCCCCACCACAAGGCCTCCATTTTGTGTCAATCCATTTTCTCTGACAATGGTGCCATTTGCTCGTAGCGTGTCACCGGCCAGGCAAGAGGAAAAGGCACAATACATTGGCGACATGATAGGATTATCATATCCTCTTCTTTTCCGTCACAGCAGATATCGTATCTTACAGATGCAGTTTATCAGGCTTTGGTGGCAGCCTGAAGCAGCATAAATTATTCTAAGTCAAACAACAGGCTGCTGGATACAGACCCATCACTTTACTAGACACCCTTTGCTTCCACTCACTGGTCACTTTATGAGGTCCATATAACTTAAAGCTCCACTACATACACCCTGAAAAGGAGGGTTCTTCAATGGTTACTTAGTTATTTATAGAAATATAGCAGTTAACATGGATGCATAAATGGCTCCCTGCAGGGTTCAGTGGTTCTTCTCCATGAAGGATAACCTGCTATTATAAATATTATAAACTGCTAAAATGGCTCTCAATGGCACTAACAGGGTTCTGTTATTGTTACAAAGCAGAGAAGCTTTGCTGGTATTTCTACATAGTGGATACCATGCTCTATTGCTCTTTAAAGAGTCTCTAAATTGGTTCTTGACAGCAGCCAAAGATGTTCTTCTACTACTTTGCTGGTACAACCAAATAGATACAACTGCAGATTTGCTGTCATGTAAAATTTGTTGATTACCCTTTTCTGTGAATGAATTCCAAAAAGGTTATTTGGAACAATTCTAAACAAGAATCACTTTTGGTTCTCTAAAAAACATTTAATTAAGTGGTCCTTCTAGGACAACTCTCAAAAAGAAGCCTTTCCACCATGATTTTTTATATTGCCCCATCCATCAAAGTTTCTGACCCTTGGGCCACTGTCAACCTGATATTACTTTGCTGGAGGACCATTTTCATAGCAATGATCTTGGCATGACAGCCCAGCAGCAGTGGTGTGTGTGTCACTGGTACGGGTGTTCTATGTCAATATGTATGTCAGTGTCACTGCTAGGCTAAGAGTGCTCTATTACACAAAAATATCCAGCTAATAGTTATTCTGTGGTCAGCAAGAGAACACTGATGGAGGGCTACAGGATGGCGGAACCAAATTTAGCATCAACAGATGAGTTGACCGGACTCTGCATGATGCAAAAAAAACTTTGATGGGTTAATGCCACCAAAGAACCATTTTTGGATCCCCTAAAAAACCTTTCAGTGCATGGAAAGAATTGAAAATATGTTCTGTAGCATATGTTCTCCATTAAACTATAATAAACTATACATAACACAGTGTAGGTTTCTTCCAGTGAAGTTAGAATGTATTTCTGTAATCAACAATGTTGTCTTGAATTATGAGATGACATGTCTCATGTCACAGAAATGGTCCTGTAGGGAACTAAAATGGTTCTTCCTACATTATGTTAAAGTTCTTTAAATTTTAAAAAGGTTATTCACATCCACATCTCATTTACATAAACGATTCTCTTAAGAACCATGCACTGAAATGATGAAGAACTTCAGTATAATGTATAAACCCTTGGAAAAACCTTAAATTGGTGAAGATCTTTTACATTGGAAAAGCTTTAAAATACCTCACATGTCTCAAAATGGTATCTTAAGAACTCTTCTTGGCACATTTTTAAGAGTATAGGGTTTTCCAATAAAATGACCAGTGAGTAGTATGTATTTCTCTAATGAACACTGCTGTCTGGAAGACGTTGACATCGTAGCAGAAAGTTGCTGCATGTGGCCTCCATTGGGCAACACCCACACATAACACAATGTGTAAGCATCATGCAATACACCGAGACCATCCAGTGACACCATTCATCAGCCTAGCTCTAGACATACGCATGTGTGTGTGTGTGTGTGTGTGTGTGTGTGTATTTGAGAAAGTGTGTGTGTGTCCACTTTAATCTGCCTTCTGAGCTGGCCGCTGTCACAGTGCTATGTCATGTCCTCGGGTTCAGTGTCCCTGTGACAGATCTGCCATGGTGATAAGCATGAGAGAATAAGAAGAAGGAGAGAGAGAGAGAGAGAGAGAGAGAGAGAAACAGAGAGAGAGAGAGAGAGAGAGAGAGTCTTAAGTGGATGGAGCACATGGAGCGTGTCAGTGCAGCGAGAAGGGAAGGTTGGAGTGAATAGTCATCCTTTAGAAAGACACTATTCACATAATTAGACATTCGCTTCTTTGACCCTTCCTGTTATTTTCCACTTCTCAGTCAATATGGAGACAGTCTAATTCTAATATTAATTGTAACTGTAATTCTTACACTCAAAGCCACATTTTGTTTGTCAGGAGGTTGACAAAAAAAACCAAAAAACAAATTGCATGAATAAGAGTTTGTGTTGTGCAAAGACAAAATAAGAAATGGCTACATTAGTCATGCATTCATCATTGTTTACCATGGAAACAGGAAAAAAAAAACTAAGCAACTAAATATTAAGCAACAGAAGTGGGAAGTGGGAGTATAACAAAATGAAAAAGAAGAATCACATTAAGAACAATAATGAATACAATAATAATTCTTAGAAATCATAATAAATATATTATTGTTTTTTAGAATCCTATATAATAATTAATTATAATTAGGAATACTAATAACAATAATAATAATAGCTAGGAAACGAAGAATTCCAGAAGAAATTTGAAACGGGCCTGCTGCCAAGAAAAACACTACAGACGCCAAACAAACCATCTCCTACATAGCATTAGCATAGCATTAGCATAGCATGAACATAGCATTAAAATTATTATAGCATTAGTATAGTGTTAGAATTAGCATAGCATGAACGTAACATTACCATTGTCATTGCATTAGCATAATGTTAGCATTAGCACAGTGTTAGCGTTAACATTAACATAGCATAAGTATAGCATTAGCATTAACATTTACATAGCATTAGCATTTATATAGCATGAGCATTAGAATTAACATACCATTCTCATTAGCACAGCATTGTCATTGACATAGCATCAGCATAGCATTAGCTTAGCAGTAGGAGTGGTATAGCATTAACATTACTGTTGCATTAGCAATAACATTAGCATGTATCAACACGCTGTTAGCATTAGCATATTATAAACATTAGCATTAATATTAGCACTAGCAGTAACATAACACTAGCATTAGCATAGCATTAGTATTAGCATAGCATTAGCATAATGTTAGCGTTAGCATTAACGTAGAATTAGTGTGTGTGTGTGTGTGTGTGTGTGTGTGTGTTTGTGTGTTTGTCCCAATGCGTTTGTCCAAATAGTTTTGTATGACAGCTCTGTCCCAATACTTTTGTCATTGGGGGCATAGCTTGAGATCTAATATCAAGTTTCACAAGGCTGGGTCACAGTCTCTTCTCCCGAAACTGCATTCATTTCAATGGGGTGAAAAATAAATGCAAGTCAAGGGGGGAAAAAGGGATACGCGAAGGACAATGATAAGACGAATGCAGGCCATCACTGACCGGATTTGTGTGTCAGGGCAATTGGCCCGATGCGTCACAAGAAGTCTGATGGGTGTCGGATGAAGCATAATATAAATAATAATGATAATAATAATAATAAAAATAATAATAATAATCTTGCTCCCACTGTTGGCTTCTCCAGAACAAGCGGCTGTTGTGAGTGAGCTGCATGATTAGTTGATGTCCAAACAATTCCAACAAGGAAGAAGTCACAGTGTGGGTATTCGCTGCTTAAAATTTCAATGTGACAAGTGATACTTAAACGTAATTAATGATTGATAAATGTATGTTATATGATCCTTCTGGAGCAAAACTGGGCCTGGCTTCACTGAGGCAGCGGTGAACTCTCCAGCTGGAGTAGGTTTTTTCCCGCAGCACAGGTGAGCAGACAACGGCATGCGCCTCAATTTCAAAACATGTCAGATTAGAGAGAGCACTCGAGCAATTTTTTTCGCCGCTCAAAGAAACACCACACACGCTGCCAAAAACAGCCACGCCGAAGCAAAACATGTTAAAAATACTTGAGCGAGAAATGGGAAAACAAACACTGCTGGTTATGTCCTCGATGTGGCACGAAAAATAAATAAATAAATAAAAACAAAAAACAAAATAACGAGTCGGTTGCGATCAGAGTTACAGTATGTGCATTGTGAAATGGTCCGCTGCTTTAATTGCAGAAGCGCTCTCGCAGCATCATTAGAGTGGAACACATGAACGGGTCGGATCGACCATATGGCCTTTTAGAGCCAAATAAATTGAGAGAGAGAGAGAGTCATACTGAGCTTGGTTGAAAAATGTTGGGGTTGCACTTCACAACATATGGTCTGAGCTGCAGCTGAAAGACTCTGCTCTCTAGGCCACTTTATTAGAAACACATCAACTGTAGGTTCTCCTTGCCGGTTTCCAGCTGTAGATCTGTAGCTTGCGTTCCTCGGCCTCTAGCCTGGGTTCATTTTTGACCTCACAGCCACTTATTTGACATTTTTTGGTGCTGGATCAGTCTCAGCCCAGCTGTGATGCTGATGTGCACCACAGACATTACAACAGAACTACCATGCCACCATGGTGGAATCAGAGCAGGGCTGAGACTGCTCAGCAAGGCTTCTGTGGTCAGAAACCAACCAGTGATGAACACAGTAGAGTAAACAGTAAATAAAACAAAGTGGTCCCTTATAGTCAGGGACGAACACATCACAGTGTGAAATTCTTTCTCTACATTTAACTCTCTCACTACGTGAAGCAGTGGCCTGCCACCTAAAGGGGCGCCCAGGGCGCAGTGTGTTGGGACAGTACCTTGCTCAAAGGGAACCTCAGTGGTGACCTTAGCAGTTGGGATTTGAACTAACAACCTTCTGATTGCTGGGCCAACTCTTTAATCAATAGGCCACCAGTTAGTTAGTGAGGATGTTTAAAAGTAAAGTAAAATAATTCAACAACCCACAACAATAGACGGGCAGGGTGTAACTGTACACCTATAGAGAGGAGCTATAAAACAGATGTTTCTAAAAGTAGCCAGAGCAGGGGCGTCAGAAGCAGTTTGAATGTGAGGGGGATGGATCGGTCTATGCGAGGGGGACAAGGTTTGGGGCATGGGTTTGGGGCGTGGGTTTGGGGCGTGAGTTTGGGGCGTGGGTTTGGGGTGGGGTTTGGGGTGGGGTTTGGGGCGTGGGT
>JBBJLR010000153.1:19996822-20008584 GCA_037577145.1 Brachypetersius gabonensis
TATATACATATATATATATATATATATAAATATATATTCACACACATCCATACACACACACAAAGAAACAATACAAATGGCATTCTGTTAAAACACATCATCCGCTCTTCTTTGATGGTAAATGACAGAAGAGCACTGTGGGCCGTCACCATTGTTTCAAAGGCTTAACCTCCGTGAAAGCCACACTCATGCAGTCAGCAGAGCCGTCTTTTAGGAAAGGCTTTACCGTGGTGCTTTTTAGCCTCAAGCTTTTAGCCGTAACAAGCCGCTCTCACACCAGGCCTGTGTTCTTTTTGTACTTGGCAGTGTTTGGCAGAGGAGGCGAGCGTCCATCTCCCAGCTCCCATGGCTGAGGTCCAGTGGAACGACTGACCGAAGTTTATAGCCCTGTTTCGTCATGCTGGTCAGCTTTTTTTTTTTGGGTCTTTTTTTTCTGTTGTCTCCACAGAGTAATACGCTACAGGCCCAGTGGCACTGGCTAGTGACCACAGCAGCTATCAAAATGGCCCTGACATTTGTTTGTCCACAGATGTTAAACGGCACGGAGGGAGCCGGCAGAGAGAGAGAGAGAGAGAGAGAGAGGTCTGCAGGAGGCAGCTAGAAGCTTGCAGAAGCAGAGCATAATTGGGTTTATTAATATTTGTCCGTAAACGTCCAGCCTGCTCGTTTCTTTAATTTGGACATGATTTGTATATATGGCGACGTTTTAAATAGAACAAGATTTCATGACCACTTTAATTAGTCATCACAAGCGCCATCACACAAAGTACAACATAAGCATGACATTAGGCATCCCGTGCATTTGAAGCATCAAGTATAATTCACTGGACGTAATAAACTGAAAGTTGGGCAAATGGGACATGATAAGTGAGTGCCCCCGTATTACTGAAGTGAATGAAAGCTCTATTATAAAACAGTGCCTATAATGATCTCCTATATGACTGATCTTGGTGCCCAATCTCCTTGACAGAAACTAAACCTGTGGTAATGAAGACAAAGCTTCTTCCGCTCCCGTTCGCCTTGAGCGCAATGGATAAATTGCTCATTGTTTTCTTATAAACAGCACATACATCTTTTACCCTCACCCGTTTAACTCAAGTTCCAAGCAAACGCATTTGTTACTCTGCAACACCAACAGAAATGTCCCATTTATCAAAATTGCGCCCGAGAAATAAGAGACTTGTACTTAGTGCAAAATTCATGAATATTTTGGGGCCTAATCCTTGGTGGGGAGCTAAAATAAGCCAGCAGTGTTTCACTAATCCAGTGTTAAATTAGTGCGGCTCCAATTAAAACACCTTTTAGGGAAAACTCTAGATTCAATAAACACCTTATAAGTAACTGGTTGCCATATTTGAAATCTCTATCTTGGTGTGCATGAGTGATGCAAAATTTTAGCGCTAGCCCTCCACCTGTTCCATCATCAACCAGCCAGCGTATGGCCACAGAGCGGCTCTTTGCTAGACTTTTTGGTCTTTGGACATCTCTTTAAGCCATTGAAACCACGTCCAAACCATTGATATTGATGTCTGTAAAGCCTCACACTGTCATGACACTCCTAAAGCAAGTGTTTCTAATAAAGTGGCCAGTGAGTGCAAAAACAGGGCAGGTGTTTTTTAGTAAAGTGGCCAGTGAGTGAAAGGACAAGGCAGCTGTTTCTGATAAAGTGGCCAGTGCACAATGCACTTCTAATGATATGCTTTCATTGTCTCAGCGGCTGTTTGGAGGGTGTCAGGAAGTAAACTGCTACTGCGTTGTTGTGGGACATCCGATACAAATGAGCTCAGAAAAGTCTGCAAATCCCACTTCCTATGCTATGAGCGAAACCAAACATCACAAACATTCAACTGAAACTTTCAGCTTTAGGTCAAAGAGCCTGTGGAGCTCATCCGGAGCACATTACATTCTCAAACCACAAATCTTCATTAATTAGTCCTTCATAAAACCGAATTCTTTATCAAAGGAGAGACATCGCTAGCATCACACTAGTATTAAGTCACTTTGTAATCTTTCATTCTTCGAGCCTTCGGGGGGCCCTGCTGCACCTTATGGCCCGGAGATGGCACACTGTTGCTCCTGTACTTAAAGAACATCTCCGCTTGTTGGAGGCTTTCAAGGAGCAAAACAGCTCGGCATCAATATGCAAAGTTCACAGTGCAAAATCCATCTTTTATCAGACATTTCTCCCTTTTTCTCTTGGATAATTCTTCAGCAAGCGCCCTCATCAATTATTCAGCGTCTCCTCTACATATTGAACATGTTTCCTTTTCTCCACATTAATATTTAAGGCTTCTTTCCCTCCTTAGGACATCTCATAAGGATAAATCAAAGTGACATTAAGTTTTATTGAGACAGTTTCGTTGTGAAATTAAGCCCTAATGGCATTGGAAGCGAGTACTTTTTTTAAAGGCTGCCTGTTAAATGAGGACAGAAAGGAGAACATGACAAACAGATGACTTAAAGGGCTCATATATAACTATTTTGGAATCAGTTTGCTGTAGAGTCCTATGCAAGAACTCTCATCAAATGGCGTGTTGATTTTAAGAGAAAGTAAGGACACTTATGTCATAAATGTAAATGTAAGTGAACATCTTACTACATGATCAGAATGAAATATGCCATTTTTCTGTCAATTTTAGAGCACAATTTCTATTTCCTTGCAGAGGTAAACATATTAAGTAAAGTGGACCCTTATAGCAATGCATGAAGACACCACACAGTGTGAACAGTGTGAAATTCTTCCTCTACCATTAACCCATTCACCAAGTGAAGCAGTGGACTGCCACCAACATTTTTGACAGGGGGTGTTCATTCTTTTGCATACAAAACAATTACCAAGAGGACCAAGGACCAAGAGGTCATGGGTTTAAATGCTACCTTCAGCAGACCACCACTGAGTTCCTGAGCAAGACCCTTAACCACAAGTTGCTCCAGGGAGACCGCCCCCTGTAGTTAAGGAATGGAAGTCGCTTTGGATAAAAGCATCTACTAAATGCTGTAAATGTAAATATATATTTGGTCCAAAACAGTTTAGATGTCTGTTACAGCTGAAGCTGCCTTTTGGAAAGTAGCACAATGCAGAAAAGCCAAACCCAACAGAACACTTTACAATAAAATCCTAATGACTTTGAATAAAATCCTATCGACACTGATTAGCATTATTCATGGTTATATTGCTTCCATTCACTGTTAGAAATATTAGCCTGTATGACTGAGCTATTCCTTCAAAGACACATTAACAAAAACTGTTCAAGTTAGAATGGAGAGGCTGGAAATTGACTGCTTTTGATACAAAATATCATAAGAGGACCTCAGGATTGAAATGAATGAATGAACAAATAAATAAATAAATAAATAAATACATACATAAATAAATGTCTTCTTTGACGCACGTTAATGCAGTGAAAGTTGTAATGACAACATCTTAAGTTAAGCCTGATGACATTTCTGGTATTCTATCAAGGTTAAGACATGGTTAATGGGTAATGGGCAGTGGCAGGTGGGAGCTGACATGAACAAATCCATAGAAACAGAATCCATTCCTATGGACTAATCTTCCTCATCAAGCTAATGTTACAAAACAAAAGAAAAATCAATGGCCATTAAGTGGCACTCAACTGAAACTGGAAGTGGACAGAGCTGAGCTGTTTTTTTGGTTAATACGATGACCAAAATCAGCAATTTTTTAGAGCTGATTGCATTGGAAAAGCTCTCGGATCGATTGAGTTCAGATCAAGTCCATTCCACTCGACTCACATGCATTCGATTGAGGTCACATTGAAACAGGTGCATCTAACTACAGCAACTCTGCATAGCTAAGTGTTTCTCTGCTCTAACGCATCTCAGTCAACTCATCAGCTCATTACTAATGCCTTCACAGATCGAGTCAGGTGTGCTGAAGCAGAGAAAAGCACTAAACCTGAGGGCCTCCACAAATCCATTCAGCAACACTACAATTAAGCAATCGATCATCTTCAATGCTCGTTAAAATTGAGCGGATATGCAACTTTCTTTTGAAATTTGGGTTACTTTATTTTATTAGTGATTGCACATTGTACATGATCTGTTGCTATTCATTCATTCATTTATTTATTCGTTCATCCATTCATTTATTTATGTAGTCCACCAATTCACAGTATTTGACACATCAACACAGAACTCTGGATTGGTCCGATTTTTTTAGGCATATTGTTAAAATACATGTTATTGGCTGGGATGTACCAGTTTCAAGGAACAACCATTTTCCTCTCATAGGAATACATTATTTGTGCCCCCCCCCTTATATAAGCTTAAAATATGGATCATGAACAACCACAGGATTTATAGATAGAGCATGGGATCCTTTGAAGTTACTTAAGCTGCACAGTCACTGTTGAGCGTTCTTCCAGAAAGTGTGGTTAAGGCAGTCGCCCCGTGATCAGGAAGTCCTGGGTTCAATTCCCAAGACCACTAGGCACCTCTGAGGTACCCTGAGCAAGGTACCATCCCCACACACTGCTTCCCAGGCGCCATGTTCATGGCTGCCCCCTGCTTCACTTGGTGAATGGGTTAAATGCAGAGGAAGAATTTCATGCTGTTCACACTGTGTGCAGTGGTGTGTTCACGTATGACCAGATTTTCACTTCTCAGCTTCAAGAAAACATACCGGCAAACATTTTGTTCACTTCACTTTACTTCATTCACTTTGCTAACATAAAATGTTACTGCTTTGGGTCCTTTAGGCTTCAAAGTGTCTTCCTTTGCTTTCCTTTGCCTAAATTATGACTTGACAGTTGCTATGGTTTGAAAACACTTTTGGCTTGAAAGTTTAAATGCCTGTAAAGGCTGAGCTCTGATGAGCTCTGATCACTACAATTGTTATTGTCATATAACACCATTTTGCACACAGCTAGCTGTTCAAAGTCCTGTGTCCCTTTTATAGATAGAGGTCCACTTGTATATTTCAAGCAATATGTATGCCATGTTTCATGCTTCATTCATGAGTTACAACAAACACTCCATACATTCTTTTAAAAAGCTCAAATAGTAGAAATAACAGAAGATTATGTATTTTTCACTATTCAGTCTGTAAATGGAAATCACTTGTTTGTCACAAATTCACATTTGCATACATCCACCCATTCAGCATACAGAAGTTCAGCTCCATCTAGGGCAGTCAATGAGAATGGAGGCCATTTACATGTATCAGTCTTAAAGGCACAAAAACAGACAGTTAAAGGCAAATAATTGTGATGTATCTCAACATTTTACACATGATACTCAATAATTAGACAGCGAACTCATGCCATGGACTATGCCATGGATCATCATCCTGACCCATCCACAGACATTTAGTCACCCTTAAACTCATCAGCGCAGCATGAATGATAATGACAGGTATTTTTGTATGTAACAGTGGGAGCCATTTTTCTAAATGAGATGTGTGATTATGAAGAACCTCTGGGGGTAAATGAATAATGTCCACATAATGTGGTGATGGCCTAATGGTTAGAATACTTGCCTCTGGACCAAGACGTCATGGGTTCTACAGCATACCACGACTGGGTTCCTGAGCAAGACCCTTAACCCCATGTTGCTCCAGGGAGACTGTCCCCTGTAGTCGCATGGGATAAATGCCATAAATGTAAATAATGTAAAGGTTCTCTATCAGTTTCAGGCTTCTTCCAAGAACCTTTGTATTATGTGGGGGTTTATTTAATAAAGATTACTCACACTTTGCATAGACAGCAATCCTCTGAAAGGTTCTTTTCAATTGTTCTTCTGCAGCTTTACACAAAGAACCCTGTCTGGCACACAGGCAGTGTTGTACAGCCAAAGCCAGTGTTCTTCCAAACAACTTATAAAAAAGTGAAGATGTATACAAAATAAAATATGGATGTGACAGTCTATGATTTACATGTCAAGGGAAATGAATTGCAAAAACAATTAGCTCACAGGAATGCTGCAAGTAAACATTGCTAAGAGTTTCAAAATATAGTCCATATACAGACAATACACTGCAAAACAGCCCATTTTGAATGCATTGTTTTGTGATGTCCAAAGAATCAAATACATTCTCACATATTCACCAGCTTAACTCACAGTTTAATTCTGCCAATTCAGGCTGAAGTCAGTCTACATAGCTTTTTAAATGAGACACAATATTGCCAATTAAAATCAAGGTCTTTTACATACACGATTCACCTAAAAGTATCAAGACATCTCTTTCAGTGAAATATTTCAGCATCATTGGGAGCACCCTGACACAGGACTCAACTGCATAAATGCAGCTTGGATAATCTCTATAGGAAAGAACTACCAATGGAGTAATGGACCTTATGGGATGGAAGGAAGTTAGTAATGCAGGCCTAATTATCCAACATTAGTACCTGACTCAGGACTGAAACCTAGTGTTCCTAAATGCAGTGTAAAACCTGGTTAAAAGAGTAAATGCTACTGCTAAACATGAAAATGGTCACATAAAATTAAATCGTCACTGTTGTTGCTACATAAATGAGAAGAAATGGCTTCTCTAAGCTTTAACCTGAAAGGTCTTTCTGATATCCTATAGTAATATGAATCACCAATGAATTAACCATAACACAAAAACCACTAGTGGGTGAAGTGATTGACATTGATTTCTTTGGTACAATGGCACCTTTCAAGTGGTGGGATAAGTGTCCGTTCTCGAAGTTCATGTGTTGGAAGAGTAAAGAGCAAAAGAGTAATGGGAACCCCGGACCTGTTGTGCGTGGGGAGCGAAGGCTAGCCTGTATGGTCTGCTGCCCCAGAACAGCTACTGTGGAAAAAATCATGCTGGCTATGATAGAAATGGCCAGAACTCACAGCACATAACTAGCTGGGTATGAAGCTGTGTAGTCACAGAACAGTCAGAATGCCTATGCTGACCGCTGTCCTTCTCTGCAAGCACCTACAAAGGGCAGGTGAGCATGGATAACTGAACCCTGACGCAATGGAAGAAGGTGGCCTGGTCAGATTATCACTGTTTAATTATGTTTGGAAAACTGTCTTTAAAAAATCAACAAGTAAAAAACGTAAATAGCCAGAATTGTTTTTAAACCAGTGTTTGAAATAAAATTGTTCTGTGGATTCTTTTCTTTCCAGCTAAGACAAACAAAGCCTAGTGTAGGTGGAAATGCTGACACAGTATGACCAACTTGCCCAAAGTAAATGTGGCAGTAAATTAAATTTCTTATTGGATAGCAGAGGCAGTTTTTTCCTCAGGAGTGATGGTAAATTAATCTGGAAAAAGAACGGAGAGTGAAGCAATCTGGTAAAGTGCTGCCGAGTGACGCAAAGCCACCGTCCACCTTTCTGATTCAATATTCATGGCTGACTACAAACTGGAGATCCTTTTAACCTGCGAATATCTGAATGTTCAGGTCCCATGGTTACAAAGGTTGACTGGATGGGAAAGTGGGTATTTGCTATATACTTATAATTCTGCATACTTAATTTGAATGTTGGATATTTACACTTGTATAAGTGTTTGCGTAATAAGACTTGATTGTTCTAATGGGAAACAAATGGAACTCTAGTCCAAAAACAAAAAGAATGGCTCTTGACAAAGTTAGGCTCATAGATACTGGCTGTACTAAACAGTTCTGAAAGTTTTTTGGATTAGAATTTTAAAGTTTTTGGTATTTGTGCCCTAGTGGTCAGGGAGATCAGAAGGTTGTGGATCGAAATCCCGCTGAGGTTCCCTTGAGCAAGGTACCATCCCCACACCCTGCTCCATGGGCGCCCCTCACTGGTGGCAGCCCACTGCTTCACTTGGTGAATTGGTTAAATGTAGAGAAAGAATTTCACACTGTTCACTCTGTGTGTTGTAGTATGTTCATGCGTGACTATAAGGGACTACTTTACTTAAAAATATTTATACTGGTGTAGCTGTTCAGTGTTTTTCTCATTGTCTATACAAATTATGTCAAACTACAGTTTGTGTTCTACAGAAAACACTTTTAAATATGGTCCCAAACTGAAAAAGTTTGTATTTCACACAGTTTAGGCTCTCTAGGTTGAAAAAAAGTAGGTGGAACTTGACAGAATACACATGAGATCAACGTTATTGATGAATTTTAGAATGGTTTGAATGAGTCCTTTAAAAACAAAGAAATTTTATTTGAATATTAATAGCCCAGATCCTAAACAGAGTAGTAAGAAGTACAGCACCCTATATTGCAAACAACTTGAGAAAATACAGCTCCTCTTTATTTACAGAAAGACAAGCTGCAATTAGGCTGCATCACTTCATTCGCTTCATTCATTTCAAACTTTTATAGGGGCCCTTGGTTTTTCAACGGTACAAAGAGATATTGCGCAATGGAAAACAAACAGTTCGATAAAGTCCCTTGCATGAAATGAGATTACTGAATCGGTTCCATTGTACAGAGATGGATAATGCATTCATAGTGGTCCACACTCAACTTCTTTTCATTTGGCGCCATAATTTGTTCAACACATTTAAAGTTCCCTCAGCGGAGAAGAATTGCAACCTCCTGATTACACCATCAAACAAGGTATACATGTGCAGCGGATGTTGGTCTGCATGTAGCTGTGTACTCAAAGGGAGTGACTCATGAGGCATGAGGGATGTGCACATCTCCTACAACAAGCATGGTCCAACCCATGACCACTCTATGCAAATCATGGGTATATGCAACACTTTCAAGATTGCATCTCATGCAACCACACTAGATCATCAGGTTAATAACTAAAAACAGAATTGTATGATCAATGTATGATCAATTGTACACGGTTAGTTGAACATACCACTGAATGGCACTCTAAGTTTCACAAATCAATAGGAACAGCACGACTAAGTTCAGAGCAGCGGAAAGCAAAAGCTACAAGGACTTACGTGTCTTGCGGCTGATGTGGGTCCGAGCTGGGGTGGTGACGGGCCTTTCAGTGGATGGCTGCTCCTGGGTCCACGTTTGGGTGGAATCATTGAGGACAGTGGGGTTGGACGGAGATGGGCTGGAGGTCGATGTCCGGCCATTGGAGCTGGAGGTGAAGGCCGTGGTGGTCGTGGTGGTGAAGGTGGGGCCACGTGTCCCGAAGCGCTGGGTGGTGCTTTTCTGGGTCACCTGACTGCCCGATGCACCGCTGCCCCTGTGGGATGTGTTGGGAGGTGTCCCAGACCGAGTTTTGCCACGCACTGAAGTGGTGAAACCAGGGCTGATGGAACTGACTGGCCCACTGGTTGTTGTTGTAGTGGTGGTGGTGGTTGTGTCAGATCCCTTGGGGAAAGCACTGGGCTTGGACAAGAAGATGGGATCCTGCCCGATACCCTTGGCGTCCACCAGATCTGTGGGCACGTAATCCCTCACAGAGCCCACCACAATCCACTTGAGCAACATGAGGCTCAAGCCCAGGCCAATGAAGCCAATCAGAAGAGGCACAGCACACAGCCAGGTCTGCTGCCGGGGCCAGAAGGCACACCGCAACGTTCCGGCATGCTCGGGGGCCTGGGCCTGCTGCTGCCGGCTGCTCGAGGCCCCAGTACCATCGGGCTCCTCCAGGATCACCACCCCCGAGCTGGTGGTCACTGCTCCGGAACTTTCACTCATGACCCTCTGAGGGTCAACCCCTGACCCGGGAGTTCAGCAGGCACGGGAAGCTCCAGACACCAAACATTGAGGCGTGACAAGAAGAAAAAGAAAGCAATCCCACAATGGCCACACACTCAGACAAGTACACACAGACACTCTTTAACCCCTTAAACTCTGGGCTTCGTATTCAGTTATATCTAAAGGTTTTGTACCCTACAGCCACTGTGTACTACTCTGCAAAGTACACAGTTATGAAAGCGAGGAACAGAATCTGTACCCACTGATGGTTCCTTAGTTTAGGGGGTTAAAGCACAGGTGCAGGATGACATACACACATATTCACAAACACACAAACACACATACACACACACACACACACATCAACACACACGCGCACACACACACAAACGCACACACACCCAGTAGAATTCCGGAGGTAGGAAAAAAAGCAGGGCTTGCAGAATCCGACACGGGATGATCCTCTAGTCCAGTTCCAGTTCCAAGACGCAAGCTAGTTGCAGGTCCAAGGGAGAAGTGGGTGAGAGGCAGGAAAATAAGCAAGATGCTGAACGGAGGCAAAAATGCAGAAAGCAGGGCGTATGAGTGTGCACAGAGGCTCTCAGCAGCTCCCGATGCAGTAGCAACACCCCTCTATTAGTGCCCCTCAGATCCCTCTTTTAGAACAGATGGCGCACACCCTTTTAGAGCTTTCATAGTTTTCTTTAGAAGCAGGGGGCTGTCAGAATCTTCCTTTTTCCAATGTCTCATTGGTCATTTGTCTCCTGTCTCCTGTCTGGACCAGTGTCTCTCCTTAGCCCTTGCTGACTCAGCTCTGCATGTCCCAAAGAGCTGCGATATCTAGCGTCCCCCTGCCAGGGCAGGACCTCCTACAAATAAGCGCATCATCCATATGGGGTGGGGTGGTGGTATAGGGGGTCAGAAAGATAATCAAGCTGTACCAGCCCTGTTTCTGTGGAGGCAAAAGCCAAATATCCAGCATCAGAATAAAACAATGGTAGCTATGGCAAGGTTGTAAAAGGCAGTATTGTGTCCACAATCCACTGGGATGAGAAGATAAAATCCATTCTCCCGCTCAAGCAGCTTCTAGTGCTCCCTTCCCGTCAGTCGTCGATGCAGCACAGAGCAAAGAGCGTGCTGCTACATTCCGCCACTGCGAGAGAGAGAGAGGAAGAGAGAGAGAGAGCGAGAGAGAGAGGGAAAGAGGGAGAGGGAGAGAGAAAGAGGGACAGAGACAGAGAGAAAAAAAGAGCAAGAGAGAGAGAGAGAGAGAGAGAGAGAGAGAGAGAGACAGAGCAGCAGGGAGGGGGAGGGAGAGCACTGGAGACAGGAGGCAGAAAAGAGAGATAGAAAGGACAGACAGAGAGAGTGAGAGAGAGAGAGAGAGAGAGAGAGAGAGAGAGGAAAATTGAATATCTCAGGTCTCAGCTCCACGTTCCATCTCTCTCCACTGCAGCTGCTGTCCTGTCCTGAATTCAAGAGTCTTTAATTACACGTCTTGCATTTGTTTGTTTTCTTGCTTCTGTCTTTCTCTGTTCCAGGACCAGCCGTTCTCTCCTGGGGGGCTGCCCTGATGCTCCAACAACCCAGCACTGGATGCTCCAGCCTGACAAGCACAGACGCTGCTGCCAGTGTTGATGCCGCTGATGCTGTGACTGCCGCTGATGCTGGGAGAATGAGAGAGAGAGGGGGAGAGAGAGTGAGAGAGAGTAGCAGTGGAGGATCAGAGAGACAGCAAGGGAGGGAGGGAGCGAGCAAGCGAGCGTGTGAGAGAGTGAAAAAGGGGATGAGTGAGATAGATCTAGAGAGAGAGAGAAAAAGAGAGAGAGAGAGAGAGAGAGAGAGAGAGAGAGAGAGAGAGAGAGGAATAGAAGCAGTGGAGGATCAGAGTGAGACTAGAAGGGTGGGACTTCACCTGCTTTGTACCTGCTCAGGGAATATTTCCACCACAGACACAGAGAGAGGGAATTGAGACAGAATGAGATAGAAAAAGATTGAGAGAGAGTGTGAATGTGTGAGAGAGAGAGGGATCATGAAGGCACAGAGACAAACATTTAGGGGGGATAAGGAGTGCTGTTAGAAGGCATTTGCAGGAAAAATTCAGAAAGAGAGATAGAAAGGGAGAGAGAGAGAGAGAGAGAGAGAGAGAGAGAGAGAGAGAGAGAGAGAGAGAGAGAGAGAGAGAGAGAG
>JBBJLR010000153.1:20024901-20037357 GCA_037577145.1 Brachypetersius gabonensis
TGCAGTGAAACTTGGCCTTGGGCACCAGTGGACCTTTCAGCATGACAATGACCCAAAACACACAGCAACATTGGTGACGAAATGGTTGGCAGACACCAACATTAAAGTTTTGGAGAGGCCCAGCCAGAGTCCTGATTTGAATCCCATTGAAAATCTGTGGAGGGAGCTTGCTGGTTGAATAAAATCAACTTTAAGTGAAAATTTGCCTGGGGTATGAATAATTTCGAGGCTCACTGTAAGAGCTATTCCTGGAGCATTCCAATAGGAAGCCTTTGAAAGCAATCAACCAACCATGGGTGGCAGAGAACAGCTAAAAGATTGCATGAATAAAGTTGTGGACAAGAACAAGTCAGGAGATTGACAGAAAAAAGTCAAAGGCTTCATCAGTCCTTATTAGCACAGTAAAGTCTATAATTAAGAAGTGAAAAGAGTTTGGTACTACTACGGCCCTAGCTGTATAAGGACATCCCTCCAAACTAGATGGAAGACAGAGAAGGAAGCTGGTCAGAGAGGTTACCAAGAGGGCTATGGCAGGAATTTATCACTCAAGAAGAGTGATCTTCTTGTGTATGTGGCAACAATATCAGAAGTGCTCCACAATAATTTCTTGTATGGTTGTTGTAGGAAAGAAAGCAACTCTTCAAGAAAGGCCACATTAAGACCTAACTGAGCGAACTATTGGGCCTCAATGATACATCTAGCAGAAAGCCACTACAACTCACCATCCAGTGAAGACCATAGCTAAAGTAAAGCATCGGTTTGGTAGTATACTGTTGTGAGGGTGTTTCTCTGCAGGAAGAACTGGGGCACTTGTCAGGATAGAAGGAAAAATTAAATACTTTCAAACTCTTGAAAACCTGCTGCCCTCTTCCAGAAAGTTGTCAATGGGAAGACGGTTTGCCTTCCAACATAACAATGGCCTGAAGCACACAGCAAAAGTGATCAAAGATTGGCTGGAGGTGAAAAAGTAGAATGCCCTTTGAGTGGCCTATTCAGGCCTAGACCCTATAGAAAATCTGTGGAATGAAATTGCAGTCCACCACCAGTCACCTTACAATTTACCTGAACTTGAGCAGCTCTTTAAAGACAAAAAGGGTAAATACTGCATAAATGGGCAAATAAATAGGTTTTGGTATATAAATTGGTAGATAAATTGGTAGATAAATATCCCAACAGACTCAAGGCTGTAATTAGAGGAAAAGGTAGTTCAACAAATTGTTTCTTTTTTATCTTACACTTAGTTGAGTAAAAAAAATGTTTTTGTCTGTGAGTAAAAAATATATATACATTAAATTTTTTTGTAATGTAAATATATATTAGACATGACACAATACCACTTTTTCATGTCCGATACCGACACCAATATTGTAAATTTGGGTATCTGCTTTTTTTAAACAGAAAAAAAATAATGCTTTCAGAAAATGTTCGGATGCATTCAGCAGGCTGGCCTTTTTCTTCTTTGAGTCTGAAGTAACTCCAGACTGCTGACATGTTGGCAAGTTTCACACACAACAGAAACTCTTATCGCCTAATGCATTTTCTCACATTATGTATGTTGCAAATCACATTATGCATGTTGTAAGTATTTTCCGTAACTTCTAATGGATGGAATTACATTTTTTTTTATTGCTTCCTGATTTACGATCCACAAATTTAGGTCAGGATCGGACCGATATCGATACAGTATATCACCTTATTGTTTCCAGGGACCATTGCCTTACTAAGATTCCGTATTATGTTTCTAAGTTTAGTTCAGTTGATTATAGCATAGCACAGTGTTTTGGTGTGGCATGGGACTTGGGTGTGTGGGGGCATGGGACTTGGGATCTTGTGTGTTTCTCTAATACAAATCACTGAATGGATAAGTGGGGTAAAAAACAAATGATGTTTAAAAGTGTTTCCGGGTCCTTTCTATAATCCATGGATTAAAGCAAACAATATTTATGGTATTTTTCTTATTTTATTTTTTGTTTTTGTTCACCAATTGCTCCGTGTGGCGGGACCGTTACACTTGCTGACAGAGGCGGGGGATGGATGCTAACGGGTTTCGTTATGCCCGATGGCCAGTCCAGCACTGGGTTCAATCCCCATAAGGGCCTTTATAAAGCAGTTTCCTCCGGGATCAATACATTTTTCTGATCTGTACCTTCCTTTAACAAAAGACAGTCTTACCAGAACTTTGTCTGTCGAAGCTTGTTTACTCTCTGCTTGTTTACGCCCTACCCCCATCCCCCCAAAAATGTATTTGGATCTGCATCAATCTCAGAATTGAGCTTTAGTGCCCTCCATTGACAGAAATCCATGTGTTTCTGCAAACAGATCAGGGACTTGATCCCAGGCACAAAAAAAACAACCTCTGTACCTTTTCAGTCTCTGTCGATTTAGTAATGTGTAGTCTAAAAGAAATTCCAGGGGAATCAAATCTCCAAGAGAAAAGAGGTTTCAGGTATTTTGAGCAAAACAGTACAGTTGGTGTTTTTAGCTGGTGTTTTTAGATTACATTTTGATCAGCACTGACGTGTTGCATCCCAACACAACAACTGGTTGTGGAAGGTAGGTGGAAGGTCCATTTACATAGGTGGAAGGTCCATTTACAAACTGCAAAACAACCAAATCACTGTTTAATTAAACTATATATATATATTTTGAAAGTCCGATGCTTTCACCGAAGTAATGCAAGCATTGAGCTATTTAACACAAGTCACCCCCCCCCCCCCCAAATCATTTGCCTGCCCATTACACCAAATGTGACTTTAATAACACTGCATTCAGATACAGAGATTTTCATATGGAGTTGGTCCCTCTTTGCAAGTGCTGTAAAGGTTCTGCCCCCATGCTCTGGACACTGAGGAGAACTTATTTTTCAATAAAAGGCCAGATAAAATGTGAATGCCTTGCAGTGGCAAATATCTTTGGTTTTATATTTGATTTGATTACATTAATGTTTAATTTGAGATTCATAGAAATATTGAACTGCAGCTGTGACTGTGTACACTGCTGATAAACAGTCACTTATTTGTTAAAAGTGTTTGTTTAAAGTGTACTTAAAAAAGAAAGGTGTGTAATACTCTTGTTTTGATGTCTAATTGTACTCTGAAATGAAAGCATAGAACAAATTAAAAATGAAATCATAAAATCTATGGATAAACCAAAACCTTTGACTACCAAATTAGCCACCTTTCACAGATATACAGTAACAGCTGAACACACTCATAGCATTCTTTCTGCAATGGAAATAAAATATTCTGCAGAAAGTTCTTCCCAACTATGTTGCAGAAGTTCCCTTAAATGTGTGGTACTTGTAGATTGCTTTGCATTCACTCTTCTGGAGACTGTGCAGACCACTCCCACATTTCAAGCTTACTATCTTGTTTTTTAGGCCTAAGGTTCTGGCATAGCTTGGACTATCTTGCTGTATGATGAACCCATGACCAACTAGGCGTCTACCAGAGGGAGCTGCAGAATGAAGCTGCAGAATGCTGTGGTAGCCCTTTTGGTTCAGGGTGCCTCTCACTCTGTAGAAGTCACTGACCCAGAAAAACAGCCTTAGACCATCACGTTTTCTCCACCATGTTTGATAAATAATGGCACACAACCATTCTGTCACCTACTCCATGTCATATCAAAATTCTGCATGATGAACCAAAGATCTCAAATTTTGATTCATCTGTCCATAACACATTCTTCAGTAGTCCATTGGTTGTGTTTCTTGGCCCAGACAAGTCGCTACTTCTTATTCTGACATCTTAGCAATGGCTTTCTTGCTGCAACTCAGACCTGTCAAACTTGCAATGAAGTCTCCTCTTTACAGCTGAAACTGAGACTTGCTTACTACGACCACTATTAAGCTGTGCTTCAACCTGTGGGCCTATGAGCTGCCTATCACACAAGCTGCTGACTCTCAGAAACTTGTCTTCTGATGCTGTTGTGGCTTTGGGTCTACCAGACCTCTTCCTGTCAGAGTTTCCCTCAGTTTTGATGGTGAAGGAAACTGTACTCACTGACACCTTGACTTTCTTGCAATTTCTCTTTTAGGTGTTATGATGGTGTGTCCTCTTCCATTCTTAATTTCCTTTTCTCACCATTTTTGTAACAGCACACTACTTTTTGCAGTACAACACTGCTCAAATAAAGCTCACAAGGGTATGGTACCACTGTTCCAACACTACTTTTATGCAGACCGAGGGTTAGTACTCGTACTACTTAGTACTACTTTCAAGGCTTGATAAACCTCTGTTGCTGCAGAACAACTTTAAGTTGTTAACCATTTTCTTGTTCCCTGAAAAAGGTCTTTTTGTATAATTCTGAAATGTATACATTATTTCCCACTTTTGGATAATCATACCTTTTTTAACCTCTGACAGTTCACCACTTACATTTGTATCATTTCAAGCTTTTCATTGAACTGCTTGAATTTCAATAAAAAAAAAAACCCTGGAAATATTGGGGTGTTCTAAAACCTTTCATTGGTAGTATATATCACATTATAGACATTAGACAATTGCTTACATAGTTGCAAACTAATCTGCATGTTAGATGTTACTTTGAAGTAAATACTGGAAAATCACTCACTGCTACCCACTCCAGATACATTCTGTCTCTCACAGTGGAAATGCACCTACGATGTGAATTTCAGACCCCTCCATGATTTCTAAGTGGGAGAACTATTTTTGGAATACACAGGTATGCTACAGCTTTATATTAAGTAGTCTCCTGTACACAGCTCTGGAAAAAAAATAAGGGACTGCTGCAATTTATTTTTCAATCAGCATCTCTATGAGTTTGACAACCTTTCCATGCCAGTGTCTGTTAAATTCCTACACAAGCATCTTATTCTGCTGTACAAGGTACTGATTAGATGATCACCAGGATCAAATCTTATTTGATGAGGAAAAGAATAAAAAACACTGCTATAATCGACACTCTCCTCTCACAATGTGACCAGTTGGATGGTAAAACAGCACTAGAAGTTCGTCAAATGCAATTATTGCCATTTTGTTTAAGAGTGAACAAAAGATTGGTTTTCTTTCAATTATTCAAGTTCTGTAAACACTGCATCCTTTCTCTTATTCTGATGTTTTATCATTTCCTTTAAAATGTTGGCTTAAAGAATATTTTTTATTTGGAAATTAGAAGAAATATTATCAGCAGTTCTTAAAAACTAAGGCAAAGCTGTTCAGTTCAATACTTGCACCTATAAAAGATAAAATCTGAGAAACTGAACATTTTTGCAGTGGTCTTTTACTTTTTTCTGGAATATTTATCGTAGGCTTGGCTTGGAAGCTTGGTTGAGCCATTTAGGAGAACATCAACAAAAGGTAATGCTATCATGCTAGCTTTTCCTCACTCCTTTTCTTCCTGCAGTTCTTCTTGTTTCCTCTCAGGCACGGACCACACCTGCTATCCTTCCGGGTGTGACCCCAAAAGGTCACGGCGCTGAAAGTGCTGAAGGGAAGCTGTCCTTTCAGAAAGCTTTGAAGTGGGACTTATCTCTCCAATACATACACTACACCTGTGGCATGCAGATGGGCCTCATTTTCAGACATACTGAATAAGAAAGAGTTCTGCATGGTTAGATATTCTCCATGACCCAAACCTCAGCACCTGAGGCAGAACGCTCCATAGGTGGAAGGTCCATTACAAATGTTTTGCAAAAGAAAATAGACCTGATGGGACAGGATGTTGAATTTTCCATATTTTGCAATAGGAAATTAATTAATGGGAATGGTTGGACACTTTCTCTCAAAAGCATCTAAATCAACAATTGAGATGTGTTGTTGTGTTTTTAAACTTGCTTTATTTTCAACAGTTATTGCAGTTTATTTAGTATTACTAACTGTGCCATCTCTAAAATTTGCAGGTAGAGAGAGAAATTTCTTCATTTCTGTTGTTTACTGTCACATAGGGGTGCAAGGGACGGATACGCAGATGTAGTATTCCATACTTTTTTCTTTATTAATTAACAAAACAAACCAAATAGCACAAGGGTCTACAAACAAACAAAAGATCACCCTTGATCCCCAACAGAACACCCGAGCCCAAAGGACGGTGGAACAACACCAGTACACAAAATAAAGGCCCTTAAATACTGAGAGTACTAAACCAAGAACAAATTAAAACACCCAATCACTCAGCTTAAACATTGGTGGGTGAATGTCCACAGCCAGCCGGGGTTTAAGTTGAGTGATTGATTGTTTTAATTTATTCTTGGTTTAGCGCTCTCAGTATTTAAGGGGCTTTGTTTTGAGTACCGGTGTCGGTCCACTGTCCTTTTGGTTCATGGTTCTGCAACTATTAAAAGTCAAAATAAAAGTCCTACAAACAGAAAGAGCAACCTCTAGTAGCCGTTGACCATGGACATGAAATTTACTCTGAAATCAGTAAAGTTTTTTGATTTAATAATTTTAATGATTATATTTAAGACATAATTCCACAGTATATATTGGGTCATGACAAGGGTTTGGCTGCCAGGCTGGAACCACAAACAGTTTCTGGAACCTAATAGTTCTGGAACTTTTCTGACATTGGAAAATCATTTATATTCATATACAGCATTGCTTATTTGAATACATAGAGTGCACATGATTTTCAAAATGCATTCCCATTGTTGGATTCAGCTCTTGAAGCCTTTATGCCCTCTACCCTTCTCTTTTAAGATTTTCTAGGTTTGAGGTGCTTTTGCTTACTCTGAAGAATGTTTCTAGATTTTTGCTTTGCGCTGGGGAGAAGCTTAATTTTGACAGTGTATATGACAATGGATATGTAATTTTATTAACATTACCTTAGTACACGTTTGACCAAGTTCCTTTGATCCACTAAAACAGCATGTATTACGGTCTGCCGCAAAATAATGGAGACTGGGCTTCTATATACTGTGCTTCCTCTGGCTTTTTCCAGCACAAATGCACATTGTGCTGTCTTTAAACCTTCAGCCACCACTGGTTTTCAAACAGTAACTTTGTCCACATAACCATAACTGTGGCAAAATATTATTTTGCTTGAAAATGACAAACATTTCCATTTGTAACACTGACAGATAGTGTTTACCTTTTTGCTTGAAAAAAGCACAGCAAAATGAAGACTTCCACAAAAAACCCTACAATATCACTTACACTGACGCGTCTGTATATCCACCACATTTCTTGGTCTTTCTTACTCTGCCCCTTGAAGTGGCCACTAAACAGCTCCCTTGCCCCTCTAGCCCAGATTGGCTGCACTTCATCGGCACAGGAAAAGGAGATAAACACTCAGTGCTGGTGGAGTTCAACCTTCATAAGGAACATCATTCAAGGCCTGCGAGCTGAATTCTTTATGAGTCCTATCTCTCCACCAATTTGAGTTATGTATTATTTAGCCTACCTGTGATGTTTTGAAGCTGCCCCCCAGACGACCTGAATAATGGATGGCTGTGGAGATGTGTGTGGTAGTCTAAAGACAGAGAGGACAGCAGGGGTGATGAAGACAAGCAAGCCTGTCCACCCCCATATTTCTCTCTAAAGAGGATGAATCTAGTCCATCGACTCCCTTGGAGTCAGCGTGTTACTGTCCACATGCTCCCTTGCCTTGGTGCCCTCTGATGCCTATACTTTTACTCACTGGATATTGACCTCGCTTATAGTAGAGTCTCTAAATGGTTCTTGGCTTGGACACATGATCATTCTTTACATCATGCTCTATGAACATTAGCAAGAATGACTACAGTCACATATCATTAGCCTCAAAAATGGGCCTCTAAAGCAGAGGTCACCAACCGCTGGGTTGGTACCGGGCCACACAGAAAGACAGAAGAAAAATATTTCATTGACTATCAGAGTCTGAAAGATCTTTTATTAAAAAAAAAACCCACTTGTCTTGGTCATGTGATGCAAAACATCAAAAAAATAGTTTTTAGTTGTATATATACCTGTTTGTGAAAATATTGTTTTAGATTAAACTGGTCCATGATGCAAAAAAGGTTGGGGGATGCTGCTCTAAAGAACCACCTATTGAAAGATTCTAGAGGGAACAAAAAGTGTAGCATCACTTCAAAGTAACTTTTTGGCATTTCTGTTTTTTAAGAGTTTATGGCCATCTTGCAGTATAGGTGCACAGTTGAATCCCATTGCTTCAGCCCATCTGTTATTACACTTAATTTGTCAACCTTCCTCTACAGTGGACACCAGCCCTCTTCCTGTTGATCTACTAGTTTAGTTCCTTCCCATACCAAAATCCCAGAGTAAACTACACAATTTATCCAATAGCAGGCAAATGTTTAGGGTCTGCAACAAACCGGTCACCCAGTCACAATGAGAACATGGGATTCTGTCAGAAGCTTTAGATGAAAGATCATGTAGTGTGCATCATCATCACTACATCGACAGACAACAGGTTGTCATTCTGAAATTCTGAAAATCGCATCCAATCTAGAACATCCTTTGAAGTTAGATCACAAGACCAATCAGATATTTTTTTATAAAAGCAAGAGAAGCTATCCCTAAGGCATGTAAAACCACCTTTTCTTTTCCAGCTGCCATTCATATAATGTCATTAGACAACTTGCCAATTCTAATCGGTAGAAATTGCCATTTTGTGCTTTTTGCTAGTGCTGCCTTTGGCATCCTTGAGATTCAAATGATTCTCAACAATGCAGCAACAGAGACATAGTAGTAGCACGGTAGCATGTGTGGTGCTGGTCTGATTGTACGTGCTGCTGGGATTTCTGGATGGAATTTACATTTAGTTTTGTTAAAGAAACCATATCAATTCATTTCAGAAAAATTAACACTTTCACCAACACCTCCCAAAATTCTTTGCACTGACGAACTTTATTATCCCATGCAACTCCTGGTCTTTATTAAAACTGTCATTAACCAACTCCCTTATCCCTCTGATCTAGACTGGGTGCACTTTGGCATAGAAACGGGAGATAAACACTCACTGATAGGTTTAGAGTAGTATACCACCCAAAAATATGCAGAACCATACTTGACTGAGCTATTGCTATAGAGCTCCACTAAGTGGGATAAAAGTTCTTCATTTAAAGTCTTTGGACAGCTCCACTAAGAGAATAAGTGCAGCGGTACTTGCAAAGAAGCTGTGCAGGAATATTCTGTTTTCTGAAGCAAGGAAGGAGTTCATGCTGGGTCAAAATCTGCAAGAAAAGCAGATTCGGGGTTCCGTGTAAGAACATTTTCAATGTGACCCTTTTATTCTCAGACAGCATTTTTGAAACACAGCTGAACTGAAAAAAAGAGCAAAGAAAATTGTTTGGTGTGAAACAATAAAATCGTGTAGAACCTTAAGGAGAAGAGACTGGTTGTTTTTTTAAGTATATATTTTCAAAATATACAGAGTATGAAAAGCCAAAAAGCCAGTGTATGGGTTTCTAATATAGCCTCTCATGTTTTTAATACATTTCTCTCACAAGACACTTTATTACAACCTACTAACCCACTTTATTACAAGTTCCATCTTAATGGTGAAGTGCAGCCATGTTGATCTTTTGAGGCACAGTTTGTGTAAGCTATCTGCTTCATCAGTGATCTGTTTTTACCTGCTAGGCCATTATTTGCTAGGTTGACCTACCTAGTGTGTAAAGACGAAGCAAAACCACTGTGCTTGCTACACTGGAACCCGTGTCACACACACACTAACCTGCCACTGCATGTCAGTGTCACTGCGGGGCTGAGAATTGTCCACCACACAAATTAGAAATTAGATCTAGTCAATAACAGTCTTGTGGACAGAAAGGTGGGGGGCTTATGAATTGTCCAAAAACTAACAGACTATATTATACAGGGGGTCCTTGAGTTACGACACAGATCCAGTTACCTATCCTAACAGCGGTATAAAATCATAAAAACAACGTTGTATGTCAAGACCGTTGTAACCCGCAGACCCCCTGGATATACAGAGGACCTGAAAGTTATGTGGTGCTCATAAGGTGGCCAGAAAGAGGAAGCACAAAGTAGGTGTTTTAATAAAGTGATCAGTGAGTAGAAGTACAAGGCAGGAATCTCTAAGTGTAGATGGTAATACCTGGGAACAGCTTTAGAACAACTAGAGATGAAATGGACAATGGTGCCACAAAACAAGCCTAAAATAGCAAATGTCATCATTAAAAAAGGTCACTTTTCATAGCTGTCGACTCCTAACCTGTCAGCTGTGTGTTCTTTATCTGGATTCTGTGCACGTCTACTGTTTATTGCGCATAGCAACCCCCAGGCATTTTCCTAGAAATTAACACATTATTTCCACACTATGTTTCAATTTCCTTACATTCCGCCAGCAGGGTATCCATGAAGTCCATTTCTGATATGACACACTGAGAGTGCAAGGAAAATTTTACAGCCTGTATGGCGAAACATCCAAATCAATAGTACATCACCCCATTTGATGCCAGAGATCACACAGAGATGGCAGGCGAGTTCCAAAATACCAAAAAGCATTCGAGTGGGTGGCTGGATCAACAGGAGATCATCAGTTTTACAGTTTTGTTTTCTGTCTAATGGGGCAGTAAAAATGCAATAGTTTGAATTCAGCTACATAGACCTGAGAATGGTAGAACTGATTGAAATCTGTTTTAATAAAACTCCACCGATGCACCACTTTTTGGGGAAAGTAATATTCTTGTGCCATTTTCATCCCCCTAAAATATAAAGCAATATAACCTAATTGAACTGTAATGAAATGTGAGATCCTATTCCATACTGAACTCTTTCCTGAAGAACTGGAACGGAAACGTTGTGAGGTCAGAGATTTACACTCCTGCTGCTTAAGCTTTCACAGCTTTCCATGCGGGTCGGTAATCAGAGTGGATGACCGCTTTTATATTGTGTTCCATCCACTGCCAAAGATCAAAGGCAGATGGCGACAGATGGAACTTAGAAGTCCTCAGGAATGGTAAGGAGAACCAAAATAAAAAAGCAACTCCTTTACAGGGGTAGGGGTGCTCTCTCAGCGTTAAACACATTGGACTCGCCAACCTGGGGCCATTCCCAAGCCCCTTATGTAACACCACTCTCTGAAATTGGATTATTAATCCGTTTTGGAATTAGTTCCGCTTGATTTTATGTTGGATGTAATAAACATTTAGGGCATGGCCCATGGGTGACAGGAGATTTTTATTTGGAATCTGCTTTGAAGGATGATTTTGCTGGACTTTACGGTATTTTGGTATTTTTCAGGTCAGTTAAGCGTTGCTCACAGAGATTAGAGATATTATTGTCATATATTGGATTTACATGAATGTTATAGGTATTAACACAGAATTACAATTCTAGACATCTTATTTTGTTATATCTTAGATTCATAGTGGATTTGTATTTTAGTGACATTCCATAATAAATGTGGGGTTGTCCTATCATTCAAATAATCATGAATAATCAATCAAGTGATGTGTGCATACATGAGTTTGTGTGCCTGTTGTGTGATGAACTCTCAACATGTTCAAGACGTTTCTTCGCCATCCGCCGAGATTAGCGGCTCAGATAATGAATTAATGAATGAATGATTAATCACATAATTTTGTGTACTTATTTGTGATTAATCTCTTTTGCCCTATGTGTCCAAATTTGACCCAGAACAGACTTTTGTCTATTTTACACTGGTATAGCTATAAAAAATAACCCAAAATTCCATAATCAACACTTAATCTAATCTACTGCAGTAAAAAGAGCCAAGCCAGGTATTTGATGGAGCTGCACACTTTGCCACACGTAAATCCACCATTTACTGTATTAATGTTGTTTCTATTGATTGTAATTTAAGCATTTTAACACTAACTTAACACCACTGCCCAGCAGTAAACAGCTTTAAGGCATATGTTTCTCAGAAGCCTAAGACTTTTGCACAGCACTTTATATATATGAGGCTACAATCACAGATTTCATCATAGCAAGCAACTGGGCTTCTGTCTGCACTGCTGCAGATAGAAAGGTTAGAAAGGTCAAGCATGGTAGATGCCTTAAAAAATAATGAGATCTAATTTATGACATTAGCAGCCCTGTATTAATGATTAGCGGTATCTATAATGTGTATCTTTGGTAATGCAAAGTGACGTTATTGTACAGTCTACTGGTCACTGCTGGCTACATCCACTCTGATCAGACTGATCAGCCATGTGTTGTTAGTGACTTCTCTTTCTCTCTCTTTTTTCGTGCTCTACTTTTCTCTCCAGCTGTGGGCTGGGCATGGAGCCAGCTGCCAACCCAGGGTGTGAGAGTATAAAAAGGGACAGAGAGAGAGAAAGAGAGAGAAAGAGAGAGAAAAAGAGAGTGATAAACAGAAGATAGGGCAGGGAAGAGCACAGACAAGCAGAAGAGAGAGATGCAATCTTTACCATTTACTGCCCACTCTTCAACTCCCAAGAGAGAACAGTGGACGTCATCCAATATCCATCATGCACACACATACACACACACACACACACACACACACACACACACACACACACACACACACACACACACACACACA
>JBBJLR010000153.1:20045001-20058992 GCA_037577145.1 Brachypetersius gabonensis
ATATATCGATAGATAGAGGTTATTAACCCTTAGGAGAATTATTATTATAATTTTATTATTTATTTAATTTATATGTATATAATGAATATAATACTTTTACAAAAATAAATTCAATGCTTACGGCAAAACTGCACAGGATGATTATTACTAGTCCCAGAGTACCCTCAATGGAAAATGATCCAGTCAGGATTTTTACTCTGTGGGTACTAACATCAGCACTAACACTGGTTGGGCCTTCAATTACTGAACTAAAGTCCTCGATTAGACACCAGTATAATTTGAAGTAACAGTGAAATGTTGTTTCTTTAGTGATATATCCTTTTTTTCTTGATAAGAATAAAGCTAGACAATCTTATTCTCATGTCCTGAAATAGACCAATTTCTGATTGGTGAGACCAATTCCATGAAAAAAATGACACTTTAGGTCACTTCTGGAAATTCTAGCTATGTTACTGATTGTTGCATGGGCAGTATCTTAACCATTGGGTTTCTGTCAGACCAGTGGGTTCCTGTCAATTCGGTCTATTCCAGGACTCTATTGAGGGCAGTCACTATATAACTGTTGCATACAAGCTCAAATAAATGTTATACCTGCTACAAACTTAAAAAAAAAAAGTGTCTTCAACAGGGTTTGGATATCCAGGTATTATCTGTAATGACCAAAAAGTTAACATGCAATACCATCAGCTTGGCACTAAGGTATCATTATAATCTCACAGGGGTGCTAGCAAATCTCTGCCCTATTATAGAGCTGTTTTCTCCCATATTTGTTGACCTTGTTTTGATATTTATGGCCCGAACTGAAGGCATGTTTCTAATAGTCATGGTTAGAGGCATTAGAATTATGGTTAAAGGCATTTAGCGCGCCACACAGTCATGTTTTAAATGCTTCTGTAAGCTGATCCTTAAATATTCCCAATAAACTATTTGAGGATCAACAGCCAACACAGTGGGGTGTAAAAATATTCACCAACATACACTCTTACTAATCTGTATTAGTCACAATTTATGCCTCTAATGCTACATATGAGGACTAGCTGTCGTAAGTGGAAAACAGAAAGGATTATTAAGCCGAACTGATGCACGTGCAGAGCTGCGGAGATATTGAGAAACATCATCCCGGAGCCAGGGGAGCACAGGTGGATGTAAACATCCTCTGGAAGTGAATACTCTTCAGATGTAAACAACAACAAACAGAAAACGGTATTCAGCTGCTGTGAACCCACGTGCCAGCGCGGAATAAAAAGAGCGGAATGCGACAGCACGTTGCCTGCCTAAAAAGCTCCAAGAGGAGACATTTTATCCAGACACCCTCCCTACTTTTCCAGGCCTGTCTTTAAAGACCCTGCAGGGCGAGACAGAGTGTTCTTTGAGTAGAGCGATGATAGGGGCCAATAAACAGGCTTTTTATTTGCCTTCTCTTTACAGGGCCACATAAAGCAGACATTTGCTTGTGAGTGCTGTTGCCAAGAAGGGTGTAACATTTTGTGAGCATCTTGATAAAAGCACGACACGACAAGGCAATGAAAGTCGAATTTCATTAAAGCCATCCTGTTTCTTCAACCTGGCGATAGAAACAGGGAGACAGGAAGGCAGAGAGAGAGAGAGAGAGAGAGAGAGAGAGAGAGAGAGAGAGAGAGAGGGAGATGCTACTCTTTTTTATCGCTAAATTGCATGAAAATTGTAGGGCTTTCAGTACATCTTAATTTGCTATGTGAATTCTTCCCCCAATCTAAGAACAGTTAGGCTCTGCGTCACTCCTGTCTGGAGCAATAAGCAAGTGCCAGTGACTACCCTATTACAAGCCTTTTATTTATTCTCTTGTCAGCTAGGCTTCTGAAATGATTTCCTAATGTTTAAGTGGAACACTCAGAGAAGAAAATATATGATGATTTAAAGATCAATGTGTGATGGCAGTGCTGCATTGACAAGTAACTTGCAAGAAAAATGCATGATTAATTAGGACATGCAAGTAGCTAGAGATAAAGAGAGGGAGAGCAAGAGAGAAAGACAGATTAAACGGGGACATATTAGATGGATACGCTCCCATCTCTCAGTCGGATAAAATGTCTGATCAGTGCTTAACGAATGTTCCCCTCGCTCCTCACACCCAGATGAAATAAATGTCCCCAGCATGCCATACTATCTGTGGGCTGTCTGCGACTACATTCATGTTATTTTTAAGCCTCTATTGCTACTTAATCCCAAAGACCAAACATAAAATGTCTTATTAGAAGCAGGGAAAGCAAAGACATCCCAAAAAAATTAATGCAGAATAAGAAGGGGAAGGAACTTGGTGCTGCTTGGTTACTTATTGACATTTTCTTTATATTATTTTTCTTTCGCAGTAAATATTGGTATTGGTACACCATGTACACCAATCATCAATAACTACCAGCCTAATATATTGTGTATGTCCTCCATGTGCCAAAACAGTGCTGGCTCGTTGAGACATGTACCTCTAAAGGTGTACTGTGGTATCTGGCACCTAGACGTAATCAGATCCTTTAAGTCCTATAAGTTGTGACGGGGGCCTCTATGGATTGGACTAGTTTGTCAAGCCCATCTTACCAAAACAGATGCTAAGGTTGAGATCCGGGGAATTTGGAGGCCAGGTCAACAATTTTTCTTTGTCCACATGAAAGTCAAATTCCAATGTTTCCCAGTAGAATATTGCCCATAGCATCACACCACCTCTGCCAGCTTGCATTCTTCCCATGGTGTCATCTTGGCTGTACACATGATGTAAAAGAAAACATGATTCGTCAAACCAGGCCACCCTTATCCATTGCTTGGACACTTTGACCAGTCTGTGGCTATGAAGTCCCATAAACAGCTAGCTATCATTAAAGGGTGACCTTTAATTTGTAGCCAGCAATATTTTTTTCTGCAGTTTGTGCTATAGTATCTCTTGTACGTGATCAGCCCAGGTGCCTTAGCCTTTGCTCACTATGCACATTAATGAGCCCCGGGCACCAATGTTAAGTCACTGGTGCTCTTTCCTTGGACAGGTTTTGGTAGATACTAACCACTGGCTACCAGGAACATTCAGACCCAGTCATCTAGACATCGCAAAGTCGCTCATATACTTCCAACACATCAACATCAAGTACTGAATTTTCCTTTCTTGCTTAATATATCCCAACTCTTGACAGGTGAAACTGTAACAAGCAAGATAAGTCTTCACCTGTCAGTGGTTTAAATGCTTGGTGTATATTCTGGCTTTTGTTTTACTGCTCAAAGGATCCTTTTTTTCCATGTTTTCTTGACATCAATAACCAGATTTCCATACACGTAGTTTCTGTATACTTGACATACTTAAAAAAAGTTAGAAATGAAGTGGTCATGCATGAACACACCACACCAAAGCACAGCACACAGTGTGAACAATGTGATTTGCAATTAACCCATTCACCAAGTGAAGCAGCCGAATGGAGCAGTGTGTGGGGGGTGGTACCTCAATGGTGTCACTAGCAATCCTGGGATTCTAACCCACAACCTTGTGACTGCAGGGGCAACTCCTTAAGCACTAGGCCACCGGCTGCTCTATATATCAAATAAAATCACAAATTTAAAACTAATAATGATAAATGCAATACACAATAATGGAAACACATTTACTGAATAAATGCAAAGAGAATAACTGCGACTGATGAGGTATTTCTGTTTGTGTGGCCCAAGAAACTGAAAGCTATGTTTGTTTTATTAAAGAAAAAGACAGAAAGAGATTAGATGGGAAATAAGCTGCCCACCACTGATTAACACACAATTTCCTGAGCCATTATGTTTGCCAGTGTCTGTCTCCATGCTAATATGATTTAAAATGTATTCCATATGTTCCGTTATATTGCAAAATCAAACTGAACAGCACTTCCAATGTAACAAAACAATTAAACAATGGAAACAACTCGGCAAACATGCTATTACTTATTTACAGGTGTTGATAAGTTTTATTCTCTCTTGCACAGCTGATAGAAAGCTGTGAAACATTTTATAACATTTCAGTTTTTCATTTAATTTTAGTCCACAGCTGTAGGAAAACCTGGCAATGGTTTTGCCAATGAAATGTTTAGAACTGTGTTTGATGCTTATCTTAAATCTTGGTTTGTTTATTATTCTTTTCGTTCCTCACTGATGTCCCACCTGCTCACTGAATCACCTCCATTATTTTTCAACAGAGTATGCAAGACACATGAAAACACTGTATTCAGAACAAAAGTTTGGAAGAGAGCCAGATGCCGTATTCTATTTATAGTGTCTAGACATCCTGTAATGATCATCACTTTTGCCAAAGGACAAGACTGAGGAACCAAACTAGGTGTAGTCTGTCTTTGAGTGTCAAGAATGTGTTTGTTTAGGGTTATCCTAAAGAGCTCGCTGTTGATGACACCCCCCACACCCACCCCCCTCGGGACTGCATGTTGTGCCACATTGACTTAAAATTGCCTGAGTTTATATGGGACCTGGCCTGGAAGTCTGGAAGCTTACTCAAAGCCACACTGTCCTGTTTGTAGCTTGCCGGCACAGCTTGAGCCTCTTGTCTGCCTCTTCCACTTCCAGTTGTTTGATCTTCTGAGAAGGGGCAAGACCAAGAGAAAGTGCTGGAAGGCCTCAGGCCAAGCATCGCATTCAAGGTGTGTGCAGAGGATCTCGTCACTTAAAGCCTGACAGCTGTCAGCACAAACTCACCCAAGTAAAGGCGCACAGACAGAGGTACAAATGCATACACATATGCCCTTACTTTGCATTTCAAAAGGCAATCAAGCAGCACCTTCCCTGCCTAGGGATTTGACGGCGTCTGTCTGAGGACAAAGTCAAAAAGGACACCCACCGCCAGCACCTGTGTTGTATTCAATTACTTTCCTGAGAGAGAAAGTGAAAGAAAGAGAGAGAGAGAGAGAGAGAGAGAGAGAGAGAGAGAGAGAGAAAGAGAAAGAGAAAGAGAGAAAGAGTCTGTTTTATTCAAGGCGATGAATGTACTTCCTTAAGGTCGGTTCTAATACCCACAAAAGCCGAGCAAAATGCAATCAAAATGTGCCAGGTTTCTTGAAATTTTCCAGCAGGTGGGAGACCCATGTTGAACTACTAGGCCAGGAGGTGCCCGGGAATTTGGACTAGTTAAATTACTAGTGCTTTCCAAAATACGCCACAAAAAAGGTCCTTCCCTTATAAAATAACCCTGTGACATCAAAATAGCTGGGCCATATTAGGAAAACACTCCTCCTAAACTAAATAAACTAACCTGCAGGCTAGGCTGCAGAAAAGTACTGGGCCAAAAGTACTCACATAAAGCCAAAAAAGGTCAGACATACTAGCATTTCTTGTGCATGACACCTATTGCATGGTTTCCACCAGCGGGCCTAGTTCCCTTGTGTCATGGATAGGACAAGTGCTAGCACAGCTTAAATGAATGATTGATTAGCTTGAGTGGCATGCGAATGAGAGGCAGCTGTTCTGAGACCAGGCGAGACCAGCAGGCAGATGTTTCAAGGAATCAGTGCTTTCCCCTCCATTTGCTGCACTCTATTTGTAGACCTCCTGTGGGAAGATCCATGAGGACAGGCTCAGAGGAGCGCCCTTAACTGCTACGACTTGCAAAGGAACTTGTGGCACAGTTGGACTCAGGCACCACCAGCAGTCCTGTCTGAGACTTGGTATGTCTTGTTAGCCACAGGAACATTGCTAAAATTACTTTCCGCCAAGAGCTTCAAGTCCTGGTCTAACAGAGTGAGCATTCCAAGCCATTCATATTAATTGAATTTGGCATTCTTTGCATCTGTGCTGTGCAAGCTCATTACTTGAGTATCTCCAAGAAGATAAGAAAGATTTCATCAAAATTAAATAAAAGCAGGACTGTGCCTTTTCTCAAGAGACACCGTCTAGATGTACCGCCTTGTGCACGACAATAAAAAGCACAACCTCATAGTAGCGGTTGCATAATGAAATCAAATAAAAAATGTCCACATAGTGTAATCAAGATACACATGGCTAAATATCTGTAAATAATAATATTGAAGGGTTGCCCTTCTGCAACCTGGAGCCAAGCAACTTTACCTGTTCAAAGCTTATGTGCAGGTTTAAATTGAACAGAATTGATCATTCGGTTCCATGGTTGGCAACCAAATGCTCTCAGCTCTATTCCAAGTGCACTGATGCTGCTAGGATAGACATTAGCAGCACTTTCTTCCTGCCTGTCCTATTTTTTTAAGCTCTGCCACATAAGCAGGCTCTGCTCCAGCCTTTGTCGAAGTCTAACAATGAAGTTGCCAAGGCCCGGCTGGTAAGTAATGCTCTGTGTGGCTGAAACTGCATTCCACAACTGGGTCTGTATTAAAATCTGTCTGAAAAAATGTTGCTGAAGCCATTCAAACAAAAAATACATTCAGCTTCTCTTAACTAGGAACACGGTGTGAAACTCCACAAGCAGTCTTAGAAATGAAAACAGAAAAGTTGTCAAGGAGAAACCTGAGAAAGAAACAAGAGTGCCCGAAATAGCAAAAAAAAAAAACTGATAGAATTAACACTTCTTCAGGGGTAGAAAAAATACAGTGTTTCACTTCCATGAATATAGAATGGCGTGTTCAATGTCCCGTAATCAACGCTGGCACGCAGCATTACATACATCTACAAATACTGGAAAAAGCATTTTGTACTCACTAACAACATCATGCCCACTCATCCATATAAACGGAATATCTAGGCTTACTTAAACCTTGGTCTTAGACAACCATCGATTCAATTTACCGCATCATACTTTCTTAGGGTTTAAAGTCTGCAAGCAAATAGCAAAACAGTTTGACTGTTTCCCAGATTGGACAGAGCTATAGAGAATACACCAGAACACATCACGTCTGACAGAGTGACGTGAAAATCGGGAAACTGCATGGAAAAAAACGATGCTCTGTTCAAACTGTTCGATTTGAAGTTTTAGCACTAGGCAAAGTATGAGTGGTTTAAGTGATTATGCAGCAGCCGTAAGCTTGCTTGTGCTGGAAGTTATTGCGACGAGATTACTGTTTTAAATGCATCCAAGTACCATCCCAACCGCATCCCGATAACTGCCGTTTCTAATAGCCAGAGACAGACGAATGGCCCCATTTATCGCAGCAGTCGCAGTTGTTTGTCTGCAAAATGAATGCGATGTGTGAGGTCTCGAGAGGTTGGCCCCATGATTGGTCATCACTTGAAGTACTAAATAAGGGGAGACATTGCCATAGCAACCTTTTGTTGTGCATATGGAGTCATCTGGCAGGCAGAAAGCTAAAACACGCAGGCAGTGTGAGCACGGGTCTAAGGCCACTTCAGGAACTGACAGCGGCTATGTCATCGTGTGCTGGCGTGTGTGTGTGTGTGTGTGTTCGCATCAAAGACAAGGAGACAAGGGAAAGAGCATAATACACTACCTCCATCTGGCCAATGTCACGTCTCTTGTGGTGAAGAGGACTCTTGTCATTGTCGGCCTTGTTGCTATTATGTGCAAAATGGAACTCAAGTCAGTTTAGTTTTATTTGTAGGTCGCTTTTATTTGTAGGCCGTTTTTACAATACACTATCCTAAAGTTAGCTTTTCCGTTGGAATCCAGCCCCCTAATGAGCAACCTGAAGGTGAATCTGACAGGAACGAGTGTCTAAATTAAGTGTCACACTAGCGTTTTGACATTATTTCGATGTAAGAAATCATGAAATCCAGCTGTGATTCCATACAGAAGGCAACACAGATGGCTTTGACGTAACAGTTAGTGTCTGGACACACGTTTCCATGTTCTCCAGCAGTAGTGCTCACATACTTGGGTCGCTAAATAGACTGACTGAGTTAACAGGAAGCAATGTCTCAAATTACACCTGCATCCTCAATCCACCCCATCCTTCAGCTCAATATTCGCCTCATCCTCCTTAACTGAAGACCCCATACAAAACAAAAACAGCACCAACCTCTGCCTGAGCCCGTGTGAAAACAGCTTGGGGCAGCTGAGGGGCCACATTGATTAGAGCGAGGAGAGCAACACAAACACAAAGTACGCTCGAGTGCCTCCTAATGTATTCCATTCAACTACCCTGTGACCTATCTACTGCTCTCTTGCTCACTCACTCTCTCTCTTTCCTCCTTTCTCACCCTTTAGAGCTATCCATCTTGCCTCTGTTTTCTGCAATGATTTTTTTATGGAGTGAAGTGCAGTGTAGCGCTGCACTAATTAGTCCAAATGTCAGCACGTCTGTTGTCCGCAGGGGAACTGGCTCGCTTTCTCTCTCTCTCTTTCTCCATCATTCACTTTTCTCTCCATAAAACACCAAGCTGGAATGTGGCTAGCATACTTGGATAACTTGTTACAGGAAAAGCGTATGTCTAAATGCCCTCCACAAACTCCATTTGGCCAACTAGAAGAATATACAGCAAGGGTTGGTCAGTTCCAGTCCTGGAGAGGAGCTCTGCCACAGTTTGGTAGCTCCTCTCTTCAAATAGACTAAATGAGTTTAAGATCTGAAGGAAGGGGCAGTGAGGGGGACAAAATGAAAGAGTGGACAAATGAAATACTGACAGATTTGCCATTAGTGAATAAACTCAGGTGTACGACTTTTGTGTAATTTTCTGTGAAATATTCTTTTCTTGCTGAAAAATTAAACTGTACTTAGCAGTTATAAATAAATGGCAAATTCAAAAAAGAAAGAAAAAACCCCCCCTGTGTGATCAAGGTTTATAAATAGACTATATGACATTTTGTTCTCACTTGTTTTCAGCCAACAATGACTAGAAAAGCGCAAGATAAGTGTCAGGAGATTTGGATCTCAAGAGCCCAAGCAAGTTGAGCCACGGATTATCCAGGGATACTTTAGCAGTTAAATGAAGAAAATCGTCCTTTATTTCACCATCCCTAAGAGGCCTTCTCTCCCAGGACATCAAAAGAACATGCAAAAAAACATGCAAAAGTAAGACCACAGTTGCTAATTTTATTGAGCTTTCCTCAGTCTCAGACATATACTATGAGAGGAGCTTGAGCTCAACCTGGTAATGTATCAAAGTGTAAGTGTTAAAGAATTAATTTCTGGCAAAATAGTCCATCAGTACAAACCTTTACTTGTTTTCACAGGATTATTGCTAAGAATACATTCAGATTTGAACAATTACATGAAAAAATGCAGAAGATTCACAAGGTTGCATTCAAATTGTGTATGTGGGCTGGCATGTACTATATTCTCATTTCACTGTAAAATCGGATTCAAAAAGTAATTATCACCACTTAAAGGAATGCTCCAAGGTCAGTTACAGTGGAAATTATAATCAATGTTGTTCTAAGCAACAGAAAAAAACATCAGTCTATTGGCTTAAAAAATAAATGTTCTATTGCTTCTGTGTAGAGGTAAATTATTTTCTGTGGAACTGAACATATGGTCACTTTCTTGTGGTAACTGAACATATGGGGCAGTTGGTGGCCTAGTGGTTAGGGCATTTGTCCTGCGATCAAGAAGTTGTGGGTTCAATTTCCAAGACTGCTAAGCACCTCCGAAGTACCCTTGAGCAAGGTACCGTCCCCACACACTGCTCCCTGGGCTCTGTGTTCCTGGCTGCCCACTGATACACTTGGTGAATGGGTTATGACAGAATGGTCACTTTAACTTCAAGAAAAAAAGAATCACCAGTTAAACAGGAGAAGAAAAACAGTTCTTCTAGCTATTCTGGCGTTTTAGAAGAGTTTTGCAGACTAAGGTGGGGTGTGGGATGGTGCAGCGCAATCAACACAAGACTAAAAGGTGGAATAAAGTTACAACAGGGGTTATGTTCTAAGACCATCCACAAATTGTGATGTGGTAAAAAATGCTTCATTTTATAGTGTTAACCCTAATTATGCACCCAAATATGCTCCCCAAACATATTCATTTCATTTTAAACAGAGTTCACTGAACTGTCCCGCAGTGCTAGCCTATGTTATCCCTGTATATACACTGTACTTTAATTCATGCAAGCACATTTTGGTATAAGCAGTGTAAATGCTGTAATAATTTCAGCATTTGCACTGATGAAAAGAGAAATCAGATGTTGAAATTTCTTCAATACAAATACTGTTATTTTATCTGCTTTGCAAAAGTTCACCTGGTATTTTGTTAAAGTCGTGCTAAATTTGAAACAATGGGATCTCTTCCTAGACTGTTTCTTATCATAAAAAAGATACAAAGGCAATGGTACAAATCAAAGATTAATGCACATTATTCAGGATAGCTAAAATGAAATAAGATTTTGTTATATTACATAAGCCTCCATACCTGCTTCACCAATCTAGCTCATTCATTTCCAATGCTGCCACTGAATAAGAGTGCAATCAGCTGTACCAGAGGTCAGCATGGTTTCTTCTTCCATTGTCGTTCTGCCAGTCTGT
Source organism: Brachypetersius gabonensis (assembly GCA_037577145.1). Classification (NCBI taxonomy): domain Eukaryota; kingdom Metazoa; phylum Chordata; class Actinopteri; order Characiformes; family Alestidae; genus Brachypetersius; species Brachypetersius gabonensis. The sequence continues at coordinate 20,055,371 of JBBJLR010000153.1, forward strand.
CTGTACGTCTGACTCAGGCCATTAGCATTGTCCTGGCGAGTTGCTCAGTGGCGTTGTCTAGATGGTGAAACCAGGTTAAGGGGTAAAAGTTAAGGGGAGAAACATTTTTTATGTTCAATGAAATAAGTAGAATAAACAATTCAACATTACAAACTCCAAGAAGCTAAAGACACGTTGGCCTCTAGTTTATTTGTGTGTATACAGCATTAACTTTACCTGAAAAATATAATACCTTACCCCAACCATCCCAACACAGCTGGAAAACAACTTATAATTGGAGATGTGGAGAGTTGCTTGGCAGGTGCATGACTGCCTGTGCACTTTATTTATACAGATAATGGAATTGTTTTTGTTTCGTACACTCCCAGTCCAATTTATTAGAAACCCCTGCCGTTCTGAAAAATACTTTGAAAGGAATTCCTGCATTGGTTTCCATAGTAACCGATGCATGGCTGAAGAGGGCCAAACCTTGGTAATCCAGTCACATTCATGACTTTAGAATCTTAACAAGTCTAAGATTTCTAAAACACTGAGTTATAGTTCTCTACAATATTGTGCTTTTTAGCATGTATAGCATGAACAAAACATGGCGTTACAGTGGAGTAACTTGGTCAGTACATAATATTATAGAATCTTCCAGTGGGTGTGTAAAGGATCCAAAACTATAGCATATAAAAAGCTGTTAAAAAGTTTCAGATCTCTATGTTTAGGCAGCATTTGATTACTTTCTAGCATCTAGAACCACCTGACTGAATATGTATATTCTGATCTGACTGGTCAAACTGAGTTATGCTGGAAACCACTGACAAATACGGCTTAAATCTGATTGGGAAAACTAATTTTATGTTGCTTTTTGCTGTTCAGACGGCAGAAAGTTGGCCCTGCTCAAATCAGACATGTTGAAAAAGCCGATTTGAGCAGTCTTAACTGAGGCTCAACTGCCTTTTGTTTTACTCTCTCATGGCAGTAATTGTGTCGGTGTGCTCTATTTCATTCACGTGGAATCTATACACATATAGATTTATTTATATAGCGCACTGCCATAAAACAGCTTTAAAAAAATCTTGGTCCAAGCGCTCAGTAAGCAAGCCAGAGGCAAAAGTGACAGGAAAACCAGAAGAAACCTTGAGAGAAACCCAGACTCATATCAGGAGTCACTTAGTGACATATGTGGACTCTATTGACATGTAGTTATGATGAAAGAGACGTTGCCTATTGTTAGACAGATGTGCACAAGTTAAACAACGGAAACCGGGTAACAATGTTGGAGCTTAATGACAGCCGAACATTTATTATCCAAAAAATAGTACAGGAGTTGAGTAGAACAGAGTAAATGAGAGTAACCACCTAGTCGAGGTTTTCAGTTTCCTCAGGAGGGTGAGTGAGTGAGCTTACATATTTGTTTTTGTAAAGTTACATTCAGGTTGTATAATATAAAGTGCCCTGACAACGATTTGTAGCTCAACTGCTTCAAGTTACAACTGTATCAGCTTCATGAAACTATTCTCATGAAATGGCTAATCAAGGAGGTCCTTCTGATTGAGATCTTTCATATTTTGTAAGCTAAGCTGTGATAGCAGGCATTACTAGCCAGCTAAAGCTAACGCCTGTTTTGTTAGCTTAGTGTTATTGTGGTCTAAAGAGAGAAGACCAATTTTTCCCTCTCTTGTTGGCTTCTAATTTTACACAGAGCAGATTCTTTGGCACAGGAAAGTTCATATGCAAGCAGATCATATCATGGAACACGATCTGTAACTTATTATGATATTGTTGTACTAGTTAGCATACGTCTTGTGTAAACTTAATGCCAGGTTTACTCAGTGTTTTGGGGGAAACTACCAAACTGGAAATGAAATCGAGAACTTCTGCTGTAAATATTGCATGTTTATTGGTCATGTCTATCAAAATTATTAAATGAAGGTCTTTCTGTAAGGAACTGTCTGGTGGACGTCTTAAGTCTTGAGTTGCCAACTCTCTTTTTTCCACTCGCTGTGGCCACGCACTTCCGTTCCCCTTCACCATTCACTTGGATTTCAAAGATAATGTTATTCTCAAAACATATAAAAATAAGCCTAGGTATCTCTGTAGGCAAATATTTTCTGGCTTTGGGCTGAAAACCACTGGTTTAAATCACCATGAACTTTTGAGAGGACTTATTATTGGCCTATTTATGGTTTTGGACATTACTTGCAATAAAACATGATTGCAAACATTACAGATTTAAACTGAACTTAAATACCATTTGCCTCAGTTCAAGACTTAGTGTTATGTCTGAGAAATCAGTCAATGATGTTTGACTAATTAACTGCAGCTCTTAAGCTCTTAGAAATATAAAGATATCATCATTTGCTACACTGTTCAAATCTAATTACACATTCCATTACATAGGTTGTTACACAACTGCACTTACATTTAAAATATTTATTTTCCGTCTTGTTACTCATATACAGCTCATTAGCAGTCATCCTTAACCTTAAGTTATGGGGCAAAAGATGAGTACAACAGTAGTTTTGGTTTGACAAGATTTCTCTGCTACTTCAATGATATAAGTAAAAATCTAAAATTTAATAATTTATCAAAATTATTGTCTTGTCGCTGGCTTTGCTGCAACTTCTAGGAGTGTTGTTTTCTCCATTCTACCAGACCCAGTGTCAGAATAAAAAGCAGACAGGCTGGTTCCCTCAGGTCAGAGAAGAGAGACAGAGACAGAGGTGTAATTCTGAGAAACACAGTGCAACTGAATCTGTGGGAGTAAACTCAATAAGAAAGGAAGGATGGCTCCATAGCCCACGGCCCTCCAGAAATATGGCAGTGGATGGGATCATGGCTACTCCTCATATATGTTCAAAGCATTAGCACACAACACGTTCGCCTTCACCTCTGTCACCACCGACATGGCACCGCAGGCAACGTGAAGAAAACTAGGACGGTATAAAAAGGAAAAAAAGGAAAACAAAATCAAGGTGAATCATCTGCATTAATACTGGAAGGTTAGAACTGATTGTAATGGATCTTACTACAATTTTATGATAATAAAAAGGTGGTAATGTTTCAAATTAAAAATAGAAAAATTCCTTTGTTTTGACATCACTGAAAAATGACACAGAAATGATGTGCTTCCTACAACTTGAAATAATCAGTTGTTTTCTAAACACAGTGGAGAAAGTGAATTACTGGACCTTCCATCAATCCATCGATCCATCCATCCATTCTCTGAACCCCTAATCCCTAGCTCGGGCTGTGGGGGGTGTTGGAGCCTATCCCAGCGGTCATATGGTGAAAGGCAGTGATGGGGACTCGAGTCGCATTTAACTCGCACAAACAAAGACTTGTGACTTGACTTTAGACTTTCCCTCAATGACTTAAGACTTGACTCGGTCATAACTGGTGAACAATGTTCATTTCATGGAATTATTGATTTATATCTCACATTGTTTCCAATGACCTGAAAATCGTTCACCTCGCCCCGGTGTCCCATTACTTTTGCCCGAGGTGAACGGTTTTCAGCTAATAACAGTTTTCAAGGGGTCATTGGAAAGGGGTCACCCTATCTAACTGTGAAGTTTCACATTTAGAGTGTGAGATATATTTTTCATATTTAACATTTAGATTTAAGATCATT
>JBBJLR010000153.1:20059092-20074411 GCA_037577145.1 Brachypetersius gabonensis
CACACACACACACACACACACACACACACACACACACACACACACACACACACATATATATATATATATATATAGTAGTAGTCAGATATGCAGACTTGCAGCCTGTAATGTAATTATAATGTAATCAGTAATGTAATCAAATTCAATCCATGGCAATGCCTCACTCTCTCTGGGTGGTTAAGATTTCTGTCCCTCTACCTCCATCACTTAGCACATGGTCTTTGAGGGCTGGTGTCCAGCACAGTTTGATGGTTCTCCTGCTTAAACACATTCACTAAACCTGACAATTAACTGGCGAGGTGAACCAGGTGCTTCTGAGCAGGGAAATCTCCAAAACGTGCTGGACCACAGCATGGTACTAGTTAACAGAACAGAACTGTCAGTCAGCGTTCTCCTCCTGGTGCGTCGAGCTGTCCAATCACGTTGCATTAGTGGCAGTCTTAAAATGATTTGGTGTCCTGAAGAAAGCACATGCTAGTCTTCACCATCCAGCACTGATGCCATCATGTGACTGGGAAGTTCAACCCAGTGGATAGATTCGGTCATGGCTGAAGTAAGGAGAAGTTTAAAAAAAAGAGAAACAAAAATGATGCCAAAAAATGACGCTAACAAAAGAGTTAGGCCAATTCAAGTGTTTATGTTGTTGATTATTATATCTCTCATATCAAGAATGAAGATCTCATAAGACCCATGATGTGCAAAAACATTTTTGCCTTATTTTACATGTACTCAGATCAGTCGATCTGACAAAAATGCACTTGATTCACTTTTACAACCACTCTGCTTTTACGGAATGTGGCTACACCTGGATGTGGGCCTAAGTGTATAGTGTAAGTAAATCTGCTCATGTCCGTTGCCACAGGCATTTGCTGGAATGCTAAATGAATGTTTATCCAGGCTGCAGGCTCTCTCTGCAATTGGAGTGGTCCCTGTAGGTAGCCAGTGAGGACATGAATGTGTGTTACTCACTCCTGTGTCTAGCATCAACTACTAAATATACCGTTTTCAGTATTGTGGGTCACATTTAGAAGTTTATTCTTTTTGTTGCTTCTCAACATTTGGTTTCACCTTCCTCTCCATCTCAAGCAACCAGTTTCAATGTTCTAATGTACCATTGTTCATTTTGTGTGTTTCCTTTTTACAGTAGTCAAGTCAGACAGGTTTACTCTCATTTTGCCCATACACACAGTGCACAGTGAAATTAAACTAAATTCCTTCAGGGCCATAGTGCAATACAAGAACAAAAACAGAACACCACACCACATAAGTGCAGACTGGACAAAGTGCAGACAAAATACAAGCAGCAGTCACCCACAGCTTCTGGTTAGGGCATTTGGTGATTGTCTTTGGGACAGTAATGTCATTCATGCTGCCAGTCACTGACACCATGCACTTCTGGTAGAGCCTCCATAGTTTGCAGGCTCCCTAACTATGTCCCAGTCAGTGCGCTCAATGTAGTCCTGAAGAACAGAGTTGGCTCTTGGGGGGCAGGTCTTTATGTGCTTTCAAATGGGCCTGGCACATCTGACAATCAGTCTGCATGTTGGGATCATCAGCAGGGGTCAGCGTGGTATGCACCAGTGATGTTTGCGTAAACACAGTCCAGCACGTTCCACCCTCTTGTTGCAAAGTCCACATACTGGTGGAATTTAGGAAGAACTGACTTGAGATTTGCCTGATTAATAAACAGTCTGCCAGGGTGTGAGTCCGTAAAGTTTGGCTAGCGCACCACCGCCTTGAGCAAGTGTTCAGTGTTGCTGTAAACACACAACATAAGCTATGAGCCATGTCTCAGCTGTTCATATATACACAAGAGCAAAGGTTTGGTGTGAAAATCAACTGAAAATTATAAAGCAAAGTATTGGACCCAGAGAGGCCGCTGCCACTTTTCAAACTCTTTTTGGATCTCATAAGCTGTTAAAATGAAGCATGTAAACATATGGACTGAGTGTCTGGGTCTGGGTGTTTTTTGCCTTTTTCCTGAAGTCCGCAACCAGCTCCTTGGTCTTTGCTGTGTTGAGGAGCAAGTTGACATCTTTACACCACACTATCAGACACTCTACCTCATCCCTGTAGGCAGACTCATCCTCCCCGAAATGAGCCCCACTGCTGTGGTATCGTCAGCAAACTTATGATGATGCCGCTGTGGTGGGCAGAAATGCAGTCATAGGTGTAGAGGGTATAGAGCAGGGGGCTCAACACACACGCCTGTGGGGAGCAGTGGTAAGGCTGATGCCGATGGAGAAGTGGGGGCACACTCTAACTCTCTGTGTGCGGTTACTTAAGAAGTCCTTAATCCAAAGACAGGTGGAGGGTGGGAGTCCTATGTCTGAAAGTTTGGTCACTAGTCTGTAGGGGAGAATAGTGTTAAAGGCAGAGCCGAAGTCAATGAAGAGCAGCTGGGCGTAGTTCCCCTGCTGCTCTAAGTGGGACAGAACAGTGTGGAGGGCAGAGGCCACAGCATCCTCAGTGGACCTATTAGATCTGTAGGCAAACTGAAACGGATCAAACAGAGAAGAAATTAATGACATGATGTGGTTCCTGATGAGCTTCTCAAAGCACTTCATTACCACAGGACTCAGTGCTAGTGGCTTGTTGTCATTGAGACAGGTGATTGTCTGTTTCATGGGCAGAGGGACTATGACTGAGGACTTCACCAGGATATTCAACCAGTCACTGTCTCAGTCCATCATCCCACCCTGCCTGAAGACCCCTTTAGTACGCGTCCCGAGATGCCATCAGGTACAGCTGCCTTCCATGGGTTGACAGCCCGCAGCCTACGTCTCACCTCATATTCCTAAACCATGAGGGTGGGGTTGGTGTTGGTTACTTGGTAGGGTCTCAAACCTAGTGAAGAAGTGGTTCAGCTCTTCTGCCAGTGATGCGTCGCCTCCCATCATTTCAAAATTGTTCCTCTAGTCAGTGATGTGCTGGACACCAGTCCACACAGGTCCACTGTTGTTGCTGTCCACATGGTCCTCAATCTTCCTCTTGTATTCACACTGGGCTTTTTCGATGCCCCTCTTCAGGTCGACTTGGGCTGTCCTGTAAAGTCAGCAGACCTGAAGGCAGTGTTCCTCTCTTTCAGCAGCCGCTGGACCTCCCTGGTCATTCAGGGCTTCTGATTGGGGTACACCAAGATGCATTATCTACTGTGACAATGTCTGTGCAGTTCTAAGTGTAGCACAGTATACTGTCACTAAACACCTCTAGGTCCGGGTGTTCAAAAATGTCCCAGTTGGTCCTGCTGAAGCAGTCCTGCAATTGCTGAAAAGTTTCCTCTGACCAAGAGTCTTTGAGATGATAGGAGCGGTTTTCCAGAGTGGAGTGTAAATAGCTCACACAGTTAATCACACATTGTCCTAAACCACATCCACAAGTCTGCTCTACGTTAATTAACAGCTCGATGCAGTTTGAGTGTGTTGAGAGAAAATTTGGGGATGTATTTATAGAAAAGATGGCCGACTATTGACTCATACTGTTAGCAATGTTTGTAAACTAAAGAAGTTTAATTCGTCTTGGCTGATCCACTGTATTTGGGGAGACATAATCCTAAATATGACTATTCCCAAACCACTTCCTTTAGCTCTAAATAGAAAGAGCGAAAACTACTTCTACGACAAATAACACATAAAGTAAATGTTTTGTCCTGAAAATGTACAAAAACAAACAGACACACACAAATGATTTTCTCTGGGCCCCCAACCTCTGCCTAGGCTCCCTAACACACAGACACACACACACACACACACACACACACACACACACACACACACACACACACACACAAAATCCTCTAGTAGACAGGCTCCTGGGGGGAATGCGGAGGAGCAGGTTAATACCTCTATGATTTATTCAAATATTGATCTGTTGTAACATGGCGAAGAGGAGTGAGAGCAATTACCAGAGAACAAAAACACTGCCTTTGACACCCATCATCCCCAGCAGCTCAGCACGCAGCAGTGCAATTCATCAAGCACTCCTGTCATTAACGGTGCTATTTCTATTATTCATGTCTGTAAAAATTTGTAGCATTCACACATCACTTAGCCCGACTCCCAAAAAAGGGTTCATTTAAAACGCAAGCACCACAGACTAATACTGTGAAATAATCAAAATATATACAGAACTTAATGTTAACGTTTTTATTTCTTCCACTCAACCCAATAGAAAGAGTTTGTGCATTTGGCCTCATATCTTCAAACTGAGGATGAAAAACCATCGAAAGTGATGATTTATCGGGTTAATTTGACAAAACCGATTTTGAGTGTCACGATGGAGAGATGATGAATGGCCGCACACTGACAGCGACAGAGAATGTCGAATTACGAGTCTCGTCCATCTTCAGATGGATGACAGGAGTTCCCTCGCTTACATGATCGCATGGCATTGAATTTGTACAGCTGCATTGAGCAAGGGCATGAAAGTTAGGAACATTTAACCCTCCTGTTACACTGCAATTTAATTTCATTTTTGAGTTTCAGTGCTTACCTACATTTGTTTCCATGTATTCATGGTTTTGTCTTTAAACTGTAGTTGAAGAATCTAAACTCAGATTTATGTGTCTAGCGATAATTTATGTTGGCATGTGACCTTTTAGTGACATCACAGTAAAATCTCAGTACTGCTGAGATTTATTAAGACTTTATATTTCGAAAGGCAAACACACCATCGGCTTTATCATAAGGCTGAATGCATTTTCAGGGCAACACAGACATTTAAACTAACCTGTTTACTACACTCTGACCCTATTAGCATGCAGTGTAATTCAATGAGAAACTGATGCCTTACCATTCAAACACTCACCAAAACAAAAACGGAAAACTCTGCAACATTTTCTCTCTTTCGCTTTCACACAGACACGAATACATGTGCAAGCAGCAAATGCTGCAACTCACTCACTTGTTCAATCATTCCTTCATGTAAACTGTGTTGTGTTAATATACTGATGTTATTTGTGTTTTAGAATAGCTTGTGAAATAAAAGTCTTGATTCCATTCTAATACCAAAATCTACACTAATCCAAAAAAAATCATATTTGTTAAACAACCTTCGCATCTCAAATTATTAAAATAGTAATAGTAATAATATTCGTATAGTTAATATTACTTAATTCAGTTGGAAATTAAAGATTGTAAAATGTATACATTTATAAATAAATATTTAAAGTATATGTTTGGATTGTGGTTTGCTCCTTAAAACATGCAAACCTTATTTTCTCCACATTAAATCCATTGTAGATACTTAGTACTTATATCCCGATAACTCTCCATTGAACTGAAAAATATATATTTGTTTGCTTTAACAAGCTATCCCTTACAGAAAGTGATGAAAAAATTGCATGGTGGGTGTAATAATATTTCCAAATTGGGTGTAAAATGTCCAGCTCCTAAGTGGTGCTAGGACCTGGGTGTCCCTCTCACTTGGCATGATACTAGACAATGTGGGAGTCTATTAGCTGATCTAACAGAACTGGCAGTTTGTCAGGTCTAGTCAAAAATGTGTAGTTGTTTGTCATTTCAATCCTCTAAAAAGCACACACTGAGACAAAACACAACATTACACAAGAGTGTAACAAGAAAGAAAGTCTTCAAAACCCAAGAGCAAACAATACAGCATTACAGGACAACATGCAGTGCAGTGGACAAATGCCATAACAGCACAAGTGTAAATGAGTACAGTTTTACACAGATACAGTACTCTTTCAGAGTCAAGTGTGCAAAAAAAAAAACATTAAGCAAAAAATGTGCAAAAAACATCAGCTCCATAACAAATGTGCAGTATATAATAAATAATGGGAACTTACTGTTTGCTTGTTAAAATGAGTGTCAGTTTGGGTATAATTTTGTTTGTAGTGGAATAATTTAAGTGTGCAAATGCATCTGCTAGCCTTCAAGCTCCCTGCAAACTTGCACGAGGACACAAAGAAAAGAACAATTACGATTTGTAATAGAAATTGTTTTAATAGAAAGTGCGATTGTAATATTATGATTGCAACATAAATTGTGATTGTTTTCCTTGAACTGAGGTCCTGTCCTGTTTTAGTTGGTCAAAAACACCAAAATATCAATTTTGTCAGGCTTATGGCATAATGTAGTGTGTCTTTAGGAGAAAAACAGAAAAACACATTTATTCCATTATAAAAACATCCATGACCCAAGAGTCTCCATTCCATAAGGCTAACAAACTGTAACCCACTTCTTTTATACATTATTTATGTGTTTCCCGTTCTGTCTTTTATGGCCCACCATAAACAGTACACATTGTTTCCTTAAGATAAAAGGTCTGCGCATGCATGCTCTACCCAGCGGAGTCACATGCCATCCACAATAAGCTGTTTTCAGAGAATTCTGCCTCTGCCTTTTCCATACACTCTTTGAATAAGGAAACCAAAGCTCTGTGTTCATTCAGCCCAATGCAACGCACTACAGATCAGAAGTCACTCAATCACACGAAAATCTATTTTGGTCCAAAATAAACACAGCACCCAACAAACTGCTTTTGAGGGTCTCGTCGCAGCATTCAAATGAGCCTCAAATTGCCTTTGCAGGGCCGCCAATGAATTTGTTAAGTGCTCCTGCTGCTGCCTAATTGATGTCAAATTTCCATATTGGTCACATCTGTGTAACAAATGCCATTTTGCACAAATGAAGAACAGCAGAGAAGAGGGAGAGAGTGGGAAAAAAAGACAATGAGAGGGAGACAAACAGTACTCCAGCCTTCTAGCAGTCACACCTGTGAGATTAGCCAACAGACACACTGAAACTGAAGAAATTGAATGCACTTATTAACAGTGTATAATTTATATATTAACAAAATCTCATGCAGCCTTACGAATACTGACCTTTAGTAAAGTATCAGACTTTCAATACACATGGCACTATACGATGGCTCACACTTAATTGCACCCGCGATTTTTATGATACATTCATGGCACAGCTTCACAGATTAGCAAGGCTAAGTTTATAAATTCAGATAAAAACATTGATTTCTCTTATAGGTGCAGAAATCTTTTGCATTTTTTGCATTATTCTTCTGCATTTAGGATTAGGACAAGTCACTTAGAGTACGCTGTTCGGTCAGTTATTGGCAAACCTCCTCAGTTGGAGGTTTGGCAATGAAAAAGAAGAACAAGATCAAGACGAGTACAAAAAAAAAAAAAAAACTACAAATTTAGTTGATGGTTTTACCGGTCTGTTCTTCAAAGTCAAAAAGGCTACCAGTCATCACACGCAGTAATGTGCAGTCTTCTATATGAGCATTAACATTTTTATAAAAGTGGGTTTTTTTCTGAATTGTAAAGAACAGATCAGTGAAAAAACACATTTTACTGTATTTTAAATACAGTCTATAATTTGTATATTTTATGTTACGTTAGTATTTTATGCTTAATACATTTAAAACACTTGCGATCACAACCACAGCACTGAGACAACCCATTAAGCAAGACAAATAGTTTAAATTACTTTGTATTAATTATAAAGGGTTCAAGTCCATAAATCTGCTTGAACCAAGACCATATTGCTTTCATTCTCTGCAAGCCATGATGAGTGGCTCAGAGATGAAGCCCAGCTCCTGTAAGTGGCTCTAAAATGGCATGCATGCATTTTTTATGGCACCCAGTGGCTAACAGAGCATTTCCCCCCAGGCACGAGCCTGCATGTCACCAGGACTTCCCACAGAGCTGTGGCGGGAAGGAGGAGATACGCTGGATGCCACACTGCCACAGAAACAAACAGCGAAAGACTGACATCTCAGTGCTGATATTTACCCAATGTGCTGTGGGCCTCGATGCCTCCACCGGTAAAATAAAAAATACACAAAGCCTGTAGAGAAGCTAAAGGCAGCGCAACCATTTAATTAATGAAATGAAGTCAGTGCAGGATTCAATTATATGCCAGTTATGAACTGAGGTGAAGTGGGGGGCTCTGAGGCCCCCTGGGGCCCTGAGCTGAGTGAGAATGGGAAGAAACTGGTCCTGAAGGGGCTCTGGCTTGAGAGTGACGACCCCAGCTTTCTGCCACTGAAAATGAGGGAACTAATTAATTAGTGAGACATTCACCTGGTGCCTTATCCTGCAGCTGTTCGGCTTATTGTTCTGATGCAGACAGATTTATTTCTGCTCAGATTAAGATCTACTCTCCTGCCCAAGCACTCCTGAAAATGAAGTACCCTGTATTGCAGTGTTTGTGTGTATGCAATAGGGGATATATGTTGTGTAGCCTCTGCAATTCATTGCTTTTGTAATACGCTGAATCCCCAAAGCTTCATAGGAAACAGAAAGACAGCCTTATCGGCTAACATCAGCGTCTGACTGCACTAATGGAGGTGATTCCCCACAGTATTACAAAGTCCATTCCAAAGAAGTTGCTATAGCAGCAAGGGGGAGGGTGACCGACTCCTTATTACTGCATAGTTTGGATTGAGTTGTTTGTCAAACAAGCATGGATGTGGTGCGATGTGTACTGTGCAAATGTGTTAGAAAACCAGGTAAACAGGGCACCACTTAAGTGCAGCATTAATAAATTTACATTACATGGGTTTATGCCTTTCATGACAGTTGACATAAAATTATCCTGGCATTTACAAAGGCTTATTCTAACAAGCATCATTTGAAACACAAGCTGTTGGCTTTGAAATGGACATCAGTATCAAATTACATGGATTTTTGTCGATATTAGGTTGTTAAACATTTTCTGAAGTGAAATGCCAAAGCATGTTTTAACTCATAACTTTGTATCTCAGTGTATCTTTAGTAAGTAAAAGGCATTATGATTATGTGACCAAACTAGGAATACATGGAGCATGTAGCAGGGAACAAATAATGCAATGGAAATAAATACATTTCTTCTTCCCAAAATTTAAGCTTTATTTATTTTATTTTTTTTTTGGGGGGGGAGCCATGACTGGCACATTTGTGTCATCAACTATTTTGTTTCCTCAAATCAATTTATAACATTGTGGATGCCACAAGAAAAATATGCCAATTCTAGAAGGACAAGAGCTGGTGGGGTAGCTGGATCCCCCCTGCAACCTGTACATCAAAACGAAGCTAAGAACCTGTTGTTATTAGCTGCTTGATGTTTTATTCACTACACAGTATTGAGAAGTGGCTACTATATTCCGAGATTGCCCCAAACAAGTCAATACAACGCAGCCGGTTAGGGAAACACTCACATTGAGGAGCAGGAGGTCATGTTTTACTGTAATGTAGTTACTATTGTACCGTACTGCTGTAATGTTAAAACATCAAGAAATGCAAACACACCATCACTGGATTTTAAAAACAAGTGCAATGTTCTATATATACACCTTTACTGTAAATCATTTCTGTTTCCAATTCAAACCTGAATCTCTTGATTTATAAAACATATATCCAGCTGTCAGCTAAAAGTTTGGTACATATTTTGCAGCCACACAGACTACAGGGACACTAGGCAGAATTATTGGCACTGTCTTCAAGTCGACAGGGAAATTGAGGAATTATTATACTGTTGCAGCAGCTGGCTTGTTCCCCTTGCCAGAGTTTCTTAAATACGACTCCCTAGAGTGGTGCAAGCACAAACAAAGACACACACACACACAAAATCAAAGATGGGAATGCTGCACAAAGACTCCAAAAAGTACACAAGAAGAAGGACAGAATAAAGTGGGACAAAGAGACAGACAGGGGCCTCTCACTAATAGGCCATAAGCTGCAGCCAGATAAATAGGCCACCGGCAAGTTTTGAAGGCTGCTGTCCGTTAGGCTGAATATCAGGCCTCCGCATTGCCATGACAATACAGACATTCCGTTCGAATAACACATAAAGAATCGAGTCATTATAGGCGAAGACACGGGAGAAAATGTAATCAATCGATGCAGAGAAAACACACAAAAACACACACAGTCTCCTCAAATTATGGACGTGTCAGGCAGCAGGAAAGGTCGAACGTGGGGTACATCAAACAACTGCAGACGAACAGAATCTCAAACGATAGAAGGACTGTGAGGGATGCAGGGACAGGCTTAGAACAGAGATTGGCAGGGGTGTATGAATGACAACATTGGCCCAATTAGGAATTTTTTGTTTTTTTGTAAAACCTAACTTAACATGGACATACACTGTATGGACAAAAGTATTGGTACGACTGACCTTTACGCCACCAGGGACTTCAATGACAATGACACGGAGTTGGTCCCCCCTTTGCAGCTAAACAGCTTCCAGTGTTCTAGGAAGGCTTTCCACAGGATTTTGGAGTTCCTGTGGGAATTTCTGCCCATTCATTCTGAAGAGCATTTATGAGGTCAGGCACTGATGTTGGACAAGAAGGCCTGGCTAATAATCTCCGCTCCAGTTCAACCTAAAGGTGCTGCATGTCTCGGGATGCTGAAGCATTAAGATTTCCCCTCACTGGAAGAATGGGTCCACCTGAATTTAATAACTAAGAGGTGGTCCCAATAGTTTTGTGCATAGTGTATGCAGTGGTGCCTTAAACCCTGACAGCTTGAATCTCAAATCAAGTTGACAACGTTATTAATCAAGACAGAGAAGAATGGAAACAACATATGGTACTTGCTATACATAACATTGGCGGAATGTGAACAATGAGCAGAAGCAAAGCAGAATAAAGCTGTTTTCTGCATTGTTGGTCACCTCTCAGATGGTTGATCAGGCCCAAGGCATTGTGTCAGCATCAGCTAAATCTAGTTAGAAGTCAGCTGGATACTTCAAACCAAGAAGATGGCAATCCTGCCTCAAGGTATGTAGTTGGGCCCCAACCAGATAGGCAAGAAGGGCGCTTTGACCAAACAAACTAGAAATGTTTCTTTTACCACGTTTTCATGTTATATGATGTATCTAATGTGATACTAATATGAAACTGTATTTTTGCTCTTCAACACCTAGGCTGATAATAATACATTTGTCTGGATGCACTTTGAATCTAAAAAGGCTATGTTATAAAATTCTATGTTATAAAATTCAGGTTTCTTCCCCCATATAGTGGACAATTTGTCCATTATAGAATTCTGCAGATGTGGCTGAATTGCTAGTGAGTCTCTGTCCTACATATTATACACTATTTGTGTGCAGGACCCTTCATTTTAAGTCCTACATAGCACACAATGCAGGGAGTACGGAGCCATTTGAGACACAGCCTTGCTGTTCAGCTGTATTACTCTTGTCCTGACACATTTTTACAGCATGTTGCTGAAAGGTTAATTAAGCACTGAGGTAACAGTCCAGGCCTTTTTTAGGATATCTGATCTAGTGATTTTAGACAAATGCCTACACTGAATACCAGCATGCCTCTGGCCACAAAACGGTATGGAAACCTTTGCTGTGCAAAATAAAGATGGATTGTTGCATGTGGAAAATGGAAAGACCTTAAAAGGTGCAATCTTTAGGAAATTCCACAGTGTATTATAAATCACTCCTAGCTTTAATTAATTGGTAATTAGCTGTACTCGTGTATATAGACAGCTTCCTGACTTTTTGCTAATAAGCACTCAAATGAAAGCGAAAAGGTCTGATAACAGAGGGGAAATGCTTAGGCTGCCTAAACATAGCCTAAGGCTACATGGAGCTGGCTGAGTCTGCAGATACAGCAGGAAATGCTTAACAGGCTATCTAAACTGTGCTTTCATTTTTAGAAATATCAATTATGAGTCTGCCCTTTTCATTCAACATCAAATAACAAATAAAACTGACAGTGCTTGTGATGACAGCAATGCTGCTACCTTGCCTGATACCCTGCCTCAACCTATAGAGGTCAAGGAATATTCTAATTTGTTGCCAACATAAAGCCACTTGGTTCTCCAGTCCACAGATTCATGATGCCTAACATACAGTGAAGTTCAATGTTCAGTCATTTGCTCTACCTTCCCAAACTAATTCCGATGATTATCACCCA
This sequence comes from Brachypetersius gabonensis, assembly GCA_037577145.1. Taxonomy (NCBI): domain Eukaryota; kingdom Metazoa; phylum Chordata; class Actinopteri; order Characiformes; family Alestidae; genus Brachypetersius; species Brachypetersius gabonensis. The sequence continues at coordinate 20,070,988 of JBBJLR010000153.1, forward strand.
GCATTTGAAAAAGTTGGCAGGTTCTCTAATTCAGCTCACTGGCTAATTATCAATGCCTTCTCATTTAATTGGGTGTGTTAGAGCATAGAAAACACTAAACCTATGCAGTGATGTGCCCTCCAGCTAAATTCTGACACCCATGCATTAGGACAAATGATGCAGTGGCCCTTTCAGATGTGAATAATCCTGCCTCACTACCCATGTATGATGAGATCCTGACCACAAGTTCAATAGATATTCTAAAATATTATATTTTGCTTAAAAATGTCCCTTTCAATATTTGCAAAAATATCAAATGTGAGGTTGAAATTTTATATCTGAGCATTGGGCAGCACAGCTTACCTTAAATTCAATTCAATTTTATTTATATAGCACTTTGTCACAAGGCAGCTTCACGGAGTCCAGGTCCGAGGCCCTAGCGAGTAAGCCAAAGGTGACAGAGGCGAAGAAAAACTCCCTCAGCTGGAGGAAGAAACATCGGGAGAACCCAAAGGGGAACCCATCCTCCTCAGGTCGACTCGGAGAGAAAGAAAACAGAATCTTCAGAACATAAATGCTGCAAAAAGTTTAACTTTGTAAATGTGTTCCTGTTTCAAACTGTCTTTGAAGAATCTTTTTGCTAACATCATAGTAATGTTGCAGCATTCCTGAGAATGGCTGAACTTGTTTATAAAGCAAAACACCCTTCGTTTTATCATAAGGTTGAATTCATTAGTAGTGCCACATGCACATCTTAAACCTGTACACTGCCTTTGATCTGATCAAGGCCACATCAAATGCTCTGCTGATCTCATTAATATACAAAGCAGTATATCACAGTGCCATGTTGAGAAATCAACGCCAAAGAGTTGCAGTTCCTTCTTCATTCCTGTGGAACACCTGCAAGCACCATCTTTGTCATTTAGATTCACAAAATTTTTCCCTTTGTGCTGCTCACATAATAGTGATCAGAAAACTCCACAGCATGTGCACTCGCATTCACGTAGACATACATGCACGCAAACATTCGTGCGTGAAATAAAATCATCTGACGGAAATTCTGGTGCTAACGGGATTCTGCGCCGGCCCAAAATTCCCATCGACCCGGTATGCCGGTAAGTTCAGTGCTGGGTCCGACCCCGTATGGGCCAGCTCGAGGGCAGTTCTGCCTTTATAAAGCAATTTCCTCCGGGAAATACCTTCCTTTAACAGAAGCGGGTCCATGCTTCATCATGATCTCGTCTTTGTTTTGGAACAATTAAAAGCCATTGAGACTGATATGGCACTAAATGCTAGGGAATTATTTTCTCCTTACTATAAAGCGTCGGGAAACAGCTTGTAGCCATCAATATTTAAGCAAACTGCCGAAACCATAACGTTTATTTTTAGGAACAATAATTAAATCGTAATTAAACCAAGGAAAAAGACAGCCTCACCAGAACTTTGTCTGCCGAAGCTTGTTTACCGCACTACAGATCCCGCCCCCCCAAAAAAACTTTTTCTTCATATCTGCATCAATCTCAAAATTGAGGTTTAGTGCCTTCCATTGACAGAAATATGTCGTAACAACGGAAAACTTAAATCCATGTACACATCACATGGTTAGTCATTCACTAACTCACTCACTCACCCTTTCACTTAAAATGTAACTATGTAAACATTAAAAATGTAAACATTAATTTTAATGGCAGGCTCATATTATTCTTCACTTCTTAACAGTATATTTATTCATTTATTTATTATGTATTATTCTTGATATACAAGGCTAGGGTGTTACTAAGTGTTTGTTATGGTGTAGAATGTGGTTTCTAATTAATTTATATGCAGTTGCTATGGTGTAGGAGGTGATTGCTAGGGACTTTCTATATGGTTGTTATGGTTTCCAGTTGATTGCAAGAGCATTGCTAGGTGGTTGCTCAGGTGTAGGAGACGGTTGCTATGGAGTTTCTAGGTGGTTTCTAGGCAGCAGAATTTTCTCTCTAACTTGTGTTCTATAATAGTTTGTGGTAATAAATATTCTCATTCTAATACTTGTTGATGTCAAAGTCTAGATCAGAAGAATTCTATTAAACAACCAGAAGTCTAATATTTAATATTAGCTACTGTTGCTAAGAATCAGATGTATTTAATTAAGTAGGGCAGACCCCAAAGGTCAGAATGAATCTAAATGTCACCATGTAACCCAGATTTGCTGGATTGGTGACCTCCACTTCCAGCACGTCTGGGTGACTAGTTGAATGGGAGGCACAGGGATCAGCCCTTGTTTTCACATGCCTGTCCCAGTTGGCAGTAGGGCCACCTGTGGCCCTGCTGAGCTTCCTGACTACACACATGGATGTGTAGTGACAGGGTGTGTGTCACTGTGCCTTTCCCATATTCAGAGGGGAATGGGCAGTGGACACCAACACCTGTTCGGTCCACTTCTCTCCCCAGGGTAGCGTCTCCCAATCTGAGTCACATCTCAGATGTCGACCCTGCCCAGCTGAGTCTTGTGCTGAGCCTGCGGCTCTGAGCGGCACAGTGTGAAGCTGCTCCTCCCCAGGTGTGCTATTGTCTTTGACACCAAATTGTCTTTGCAACAAAATGAAGTAAAATGCTGCAGCAGAAACAGCAGGGTATTGTTTTACAAGAAGAAGTTTTTGAGTAAGCCAATTACTGAGGATCTATTTGTTTGTGCTGGTGACACGTCTAGCTCAACAAGTTCCAAGGAGTGTTTCTGAAGCATACTGCATTTTGTGGCATGTGTGGCGTCTTTGAAGGACTGGCAATCATCTTGATGGTAAGTGATATTTGTCACACAGTAATGACCCCTCTGGACCCTTCTGGATTTAAGAAAGCCACAGCTTGTTTTCCCAGATGACCGATGAGCAGATGGACACTTGTGATGCCAAGGTATTCCTGAAAGGATGCATAGCATGAAAATACATCTAGTTGTTGGTGAGGGGCTCAAGTTCATTTAGTGGAGCAGAAACACATCCAAGTCTGAAGCCTGAAATAGGCTGTTGGTGCTATTTAAATGCCATGAATGAGTCAGTTTTGTGGGCTTTGAGCTCAACCAGACTGACCAAGGTCCTTTCATGAGTTAAGGGGAAGAAAAAAGGAATACACACCAGATCAGAATTGGCAGCATCCACACCCAGCGCTGGAAGAGAACCAGAAAGAATACAAAATGCCAACCAGATGATTGTGTCCTGAATTTGAAGGCAGATCATTACAGTGAGGAATTCACAGGTCAGCGCAAAGAGGTGTGTGTGTGCATGCAGTACAGCTTTAATCTGACTAATGGCACATGAATGAGAGTGTGCTAATGAGTTCAGTCTTGACAACCTGTCCTGACAGAGTGACAAAGCCCAAACACATACATACACACACACACACACACACACACACACACACACACACACACACACACACACACACACACACGCATACACGCCCAACATAT
>JBBJLR010000153.1:20078114-20090167 GCA_037577145.1 Brachypetersius gabonensis
TGAAGCTCATCGAGAGAATGCCAAGAGTGTGCAAAGCAGTAATCAGAGCAAAGGGTGACTATTTTAAAGAAACTAGATATATATATATATAAAAAAGCATCTAATGCTGGATGCTGATATGATACAGAAATCAGGACTAAATCTATGTATTCACCCCTAAAAGCTTAGTGAGGGGTTAAACAGCTTATAATGAAAGGATTTGTTGAATTATGTTGGTGCATTTGGAAGGCATTCCCTTGTATTGCAAGGTTTATTAAGGATGTACTGACATGCGCTTGATTCAATATGACACAGAATTCAGAACTTAATTTACATATTTGTCCCAATATTATTTTAGAGATGACGAAAATTGCTTAAGGATCTGACGGAAGGATGGATGCATGCATAGATAGATGATTGTGTCCCTAAGGGACAATTTGATTCACAAGTAGACAGCACAGATATAGACTCAAGCATGTAAAGTGTGTAAAGTGGCCGTTTGCCATACGTGAACACACCACAGCACGTAGTTTGAACAACAGTGTGAACAGCTCAGTGGTGCCACTAGTAATTGTGGGATTCAAACCCACAACCTTCTGATGACAGGGGCAACTCCCTAACTCCCTAACCCCCTAACCACTAGGTCATCAGAAGACTATATTGACATAAATATACATGGGGTGGGCATTAATTACCTCCATGGTGCCACTAGTAATCCTGGGATTCAAACCCTTCTAATCACAGAGGCAACTCACTAGCCACTAGGCTACCAGAAGATAATACAAACAGAAATATACAGAATATATTTAACTATAAACACTTAAAAAAATACATAAGCTTCAATCAAATGTGGAACATTAAATATCAGCATACATATTTAGCAAACATCTGCTAAAATCTTCCTCGCCTGTATAATGCAGCCATGTTTGGGTACCCAATGTATTAGCTAATGCTAATCATGTAAAGTTTACCCCCCTTTCCATTTAAGTAAGCTTTATTGTGAGAGTTTAATGCTCTTGTGTGTTCTGGGCTGCCCATCAACTATGTATTTTATTATATTGTCAACCTAATTTAGTTAAAACAGTAAAATAAAACAGTTTAGTTCGACTGCGGGTAGTTAGTTTGGTTGTTTTTAATACTACCTTCATGGAGCTGACGGCTGTTCTCAGACACCTGCTGTTCAGTCAGTAAAATTTGCTGAAATAAAGAATCTAGACTCATATTTCGACAGAGAACTCTAAATCGTGTTAATTTCATAAACTGGGTAAGGTAGAGGACGAGAATAATTCTTTTTCCACACCTGTACTCGGGAGGCGAAATATTTATCCACACTCGCATTAGGGCAGATCCCGCCTCCCGCGCTCCAATTGGCTAGTAAAATATAGCCTCCGCCAGGATTGGCCGAGAGCACACGGGATTGGCATGAGTCCTGACATGGGACTCATGCCAGTCCCGTGTCAGAAACACACATTTGCAAAACCTCCTCTTCTCTCTCAACCATTAGGAGAATTTATATTGTTTTACATTTTCATTGACGTGTATGTGTAAAGTATGTGTCATGTAAGGATGCAGACCATCACTGCTGCAGCGAGACTGAGAGAACATGTCTTATAGTAATACTGATTATTTTAGCTCATCATTGTTCTTTATTTTCTATTTTTTAAGTTGTATTAGTACTAAAGCATAGCTCAATGCTATCAAATAAAGCGTTTATAAATACATCATATTGACAAAAGTATTGGGACATTTGATGTGGAAGAAATTGACTGGTCTGCAGAGTCCTAACACAAGCCCCATGTATTAACCCCAAAACCTTTGTATTAGAATGCAATGTCAATAAAGTCTCTGCTGTTGTTTACTGTTGTGTTTTGGTTAAAAAAAAACAAAAGAATGCCTAAAAATGCCTATTTTTATAGTGTAAAACCTAAGTATGCCCCCAAATGTGCTCCCAGGACACTTTAATTTCATTTAAAACTCAGTTTAATGCATTACCCATAAAGAAAACGTAAAGGAAAAAACCTGTATTCGACTCTATTCATTTAAAATCACCCACCAAGATATGTATCTCAGAAAGTCACGAGACAAAAGTATTGGGACACCATGGCGAGGTGAACATTTTTCGAGGAATAACCCCTGATATGCTCAACCCTAGTGTGGAAATCAAAAAAGTTCTTCCAGGTCGGCTACAGCCTGCCCTGAGTCCCCTTGTGTGAAAACATCCAGAAAAAAAAAATATTTATTGCCACAAAAATGCAAAAAAGGCGGAGGACATTTGCAGTTTCGAGGTTATTGTGGGGATTTCTGCGTGTAGGGATTTTGTTTTGATTTTGCGCAGAGTCTCCTTACTGGAACTTCTTGGGTGTTCAGACCAGGAAAGTTTAGACGAGACGACTCAGTCTCAGAACCTTCTTTTAGAACAGCGACATTCTTGCTGGCATCACAGCTCAGCAGGGGATCAGCGTAGAAACTTGAGGCTTGAGACCCTGCATTTTCACCTTCATCTTCACATCAATTGATACTTTTAGGAAACTTGACAATTCAAGTACACACAAATCCCATCTTGATGCACCCTCGTTAAAACTCACCAGTGAAGGTGTGGTGTTTGTTCTGTGCGACTTTAAGTTGCAATTGCTTGGGCTGTAGCTGATGGCATTTTAGAAGTCTATGTGAAAGCAAATAAAGAGAATGAAAATTGAGGAATGCCTTTAGAGAGCATTGAAAAGGAGATTTTTTGTTTAAATTTCAATGCAAACCAGATTTAAAGACAAAATTTGAGAAATAGTCAACGTGCAAAAAATTAAGAAGAAAGCGACAAATTTGTCTCTCAAGCCACCTCAAACATTACACTCTGGCCCACCGTGACAAAAAGTTTGGCTAGCTCTGATACAAAGTCTATAAATCAGTTTAGTTTCAAGATGCGTTGAAATAGAAAGTTTAAATAGAATCCTTATGTCTTACTGAGTGTTTCCCTGGAAGGCAAAATGTTCAGTTTCTTAGGTTTTATCTTTATCAAGTAACTGAACAGCTTCGCCTTAGGAGAAATATTATCAGCAGTTCTTAAAAACCGAACAAATCTTTGGTTCACTCTTGAACAAAATGGTAATAATTACTTTGACGTACTTCTAGTAGTGTTTTGCCATCCAGCTGGTCACATTGTGAGAGGAGTGTGTCGATTACAGAGTTTTTTTTATACTTTTCCTGATTAAATGATTTGATTCAGCTGATCACCTAATCAGTCCCTCATAAAGCAGACTGAGGTGCTTGTGTAGGAATTTAAGAGACACTCATAGAGATGCTGATTTCAAAATGAATTGCAGTAGTTGTTTTTTTGTTTTTTTTTCCAGAGCTGTATATTAAACTAATGGAACAATAGAAGGTTTTGAGGCCAGGCCTGGAGACCATGAGCTGAAACTGTCTTAGAAATGCAGACTTTCATTCTGAGACAAAAAGCGATGACACCCTGAATCCACTTTAAGTGAAATACACACAGATGTGCTCGTGGGAAAATGAACAGGGGTCTCTCACTACAGCTTGGCAGTGTGAAGACTACGCACGCTCTCCCTCCACCTCCACAGCGCTGCCTGCCATTCATCACAGACTTGCTTCAAAGAGCTATTAAAGCTGCCAGCCTCAGTATTGTTTGACGTTTGTAGGCCCTGTCAGCAATCAATAATTTTAATTCAGTGCCATTTGGAGCGTCAGGATTCGCCACATCACTCTTTACTTTCTCCAATTTCCTGAGCTCTGTGGGAAAGAATGGTTTTGATCCGGGGCCATGAAGCACATTAAAGTGTGAACGCGGCTCGTTTACGGCCGAGACTTTATCACTCTGACGTTCATTTGCAAAATTAATAGTAAATATTGATCGAGACTTTTCATCTGGTTCAGGATTGATGTCGCGGACCTTCCTAAAGCTGGCCGTTTCACCCCAAACCTGCTTACTCATCACATCATATTTTCTTACTATTAAAGCGAGACCCCCTTCTCCCCCCTCCTACTCAGACTCTTAAATTACCAGTAGAACTGACATTAAACTCAATATCAAAGGGTACAAATCAGACCTGTTATTACACTTTTTTTTTTTTTTCAATTTTGACCCCTGCCTGAGAAGAACCGTCAAAGCATGTAGACCCTCCACTTATGTTTATTAGAATAGAATGAAGTCCCATTGATTTATAAATGCCGTTGAACTACAGAACATGGCAGCTGACTGTGGGCCTGCAGTCGATAGACGCGCTGATGTAAAACATTTTCAACTATTAGGTCGCCTTAAAGTCATCCGGGCGGGAAGTATGCAGATCAGTGGTGTGTAAATTATATTTGCCATGTTGGAGTTCAACATGTTAAATATTCAAATAGGTACTTAACATGCTGCATTTTGTATGTTAACATGAGTGAGATTCAAATGGAGCTATGCCCCACCCAACATGCGCACACACACACACACACACACACACACACACACACCGCATACACACCCACACACAGATGGAGAGAAAGACACATTGAGTGAGACAGTTTATATTGGACCATGTTGTGTTTTTCTTTTTAATCTTCTTCCATTTCTTAAATAATGCAAAATTTTATGTCTTAACACGCCTGTGGAATTCCAATTACATTTTTGCCTAATTATATTTTTGTAATGTAAATATGGTCAGTTGAGGTTTTGAGCACACAATGTGCCATTCAAGAGAAATCATGTCCAACTTTTAACAGCAGTGGTGATAGGAATCAAATGTCTGAACTGTTTAATGCCTCTAAAAGTCCCCATAAACTTAGTGTGTTAAATGGTTACACATATGCACATTATACCCTCTGATGTCTTACATATTGGGTTATTATAGTTCTGAGAAGATGTTGATCAAGAGCAGGGGTCACCAACATAGTGCCTGCATGCACCAGGGTGCCCCCAAGGACCACATGAGTAGCCAGCAGACCTGTTCTAAAACCAGCACAACTCACCAGTGAGCAGCATCTAACACTGAATTTGACCCTGTTGCTATTCCTCTTTAATCCCATATGCATTCATATAGATTTGAAAATGACTATATTTGAAAAACAAAAGCATTTAAACCATGTTTATTATACATGTAGTTTAGATAAGTTTAAGTAAACTCTGTTCTAGTGTAACAAACTGGCAGCCCTTCGTATGGCTCAGTATCCGCAAAGTAGATCTCAGTTTCAAAAAGGTGACCCCTGGTCTAGAAAGAAATAGAGAAACAGAGAGAGAAACACAGAGAGAAAAAACAGAGAGAGAAACAGCGGGAGAGAGAGAGTAAGAGTAGAAAGAGAGCGATGACAGATGTAAATGTACCACTCGCCAGTAGAGGGAGATCTCGGCCAGTTTTTTCCCCTCTAAACTGCATGGACTTGCTTGTCATCTTTTTTCAGTTCTAATACGGTAAAAAATCAAACTAAACTGAGTCTGTATGGTTTCTGTACGTTACTGAGTGAAGTTTTAGGACAGCCGAGCCTTTCAGGGCTAGCACAAATAATTTTTGAGCTACTACCCTTTAGTGTTGTAGAAGAAAACGACAAATCCCACGGGACTTTAGGCTTCTGCAGCTGAGATAATTGTAAAACACTGACAGGATGAACAACGCTTTATGTAGATTTTAGATATGACATGTACAAAGACTGCAAAAAATTCAATTATTAGACTGCAAATAATAGTTTAATTCAATAAACAACGACAAATGTGTGGGGGAAACCTACATGCACAGTTCAGTGATGACATGTTCAAACCAATATTAGCAAAATTATTTTCTTACATAAAGCGTTGTCCTCCAAACCTAGACAACCGTCGTTAAACATACAGAAAATCATCTAAGAAATGTTATTTGTGATCAAAACAGGTGACAGAAAAACAAAGCTAAAGTCGAAAGACCGCACATGTCGCTGAGTGCGCTATGAAACATTTCCATTTCTGCTCACTCTTGTTTTCCCACCCGTTTTCAAACAAGTCCCTCCTTCAGCGATTACGATTGGCTAGACTGATCAGGCATCCTGTACTGTGATTGGCTTGAATGTGCTCCAGACTGGCAGTAGAATAACAACTAGCCAATCAAAGCTCAGAACGGGTTCTCAGCGTGGCCAATCCCAGCTTAGAAGGGGCAGGCTTTGTCCGAAAGCGGGTGGGAAAGAAGAACGCGAACAGCACCGCTCTCGCGCGCTCACTCGCACGCTGGTTTCCTTGGACTCGGAGTTTTTGGAGCTGCTCGAGCGCTTAACGTGCTTTAACCGTCTGGTTATTAATATTATTTATTGTTGTTTATACCCGTTTATTTTTTATGTATTTTGTCTGTTGTTTTCTTTAGCCGCCCATGAATTATAACCAGCAAATCATCCCGAGTCGGACAGTTGGCACCGCGGAGCACTTTGGAGGGATTTATTCTCCAGGACCGTTAATGTGACGATGCTCGTGTGGATGAGTGAAACGCGGCCCTGTGAGCTGTAAAGTTGCAAAACAGAAAGAAAGAGAGAAGAAAAAGAAAGAGAGAGAAAAACAGTCCTTTAAAAAGTCAAAATGTTGTTCGCCACGGTGTGTTTCCTTCTGCCAATGCTCGGTAAGTTCCCATATATATAAAAAAAAAACCTGCATGTTTTAATTAGAAAACTTTGATGGTCTAGTTTCTTCTACCTGGTACACAACACAATGTCCGGCCAACACTTACTTAACACCTCTGGAAATGAAGCTGGGACCCTGATTTTGCTGTGCAGAATTCAACCCTGATTTTACTATGCAGTGAATCTAACATTTCTGGTCTAACCTATAATGTGCTGCACCCTTTGACTGAGGTCATTACTCCAAAACTACATGTACATTTTAAAGCCTAAGAGAGAGAAACTAAACATGCTGCTGTAAAATACTATTATATATCCACTAACTTGGGTTTTCTAGTTTCTTCCACAGCAAAATGTCCGTACAACATTGGCTTAAACACCTCTAGAAATAAAGCCGAGGCTGAATTTAACCCCGATTTTCATATGCAGTGAATGTAACAGCTCTATAATGTGCTGCACCCTTTGACTAAGGTCACTAGTCCAACAATACAGGTCATTTAATCTACATCTTATAGCCTTAGAGTCAGAAACATTATGAAGGCTGCTGCAAAAGACTATTTCAGTTCCACTGCTGGATAGGTTTCCCCATATGAGGAGTAAAACTTCAATTAATGTAACTGAAGGGAAAGAATTGCTTGTGATGAGTTATTCCTTCACTCCATGTAGCAACACACATACATGGTGGAATAAATGGCCAAGAATATCACCAAAAAGTGCTGAAAGTAGTGACTGTGTTTACTGTTAACTGTTTCGGACTGCCCTCTCTTGTGTTCCCAGAATTGTGTTTTTGTAATTGTTGATGAGAGAAAGCTCTTTGTGCCGATTGTAAAAATCTCCAGGCGATGATATTTTAATCTTTAAAGCAGCTTGAGTGTGGTTTAATCCTCTCGTGTTCAGACAAATGCAGTCTGAGGTACCTGAGGTTTGGGGTGGGGGAAAATGACTTATTTACCACACGGTTAAGAGGCGGTTGCTTTGTTTTGAAGGTGGAAGAAGATAAGACTTGTAGTCATGTCAAGCTGCTGTAAATGCTTGCAGAGGTGTAGAGTGTCATGTTCCTGAACTGTTTTCTCCACACAGATGTGCTGCTGTGTGCAGGGGAGCCGATGTTCACAGCGTCCGGCCGGCTGGATTGCGTTCGAGCCAGCGAGCTGTGCCTGAAGGAGCCGGGGTGCAGCACCAAGTATCGGACCATGAGGCAGTGTGTGGCAGGCAAAGAGAGCAACTCCAGTGTGCTGGCTGGCCTGGAGTCCAGGGACGAGTGCCGCAGTGCCTTGGACGCGCTGAAGCAGAGTCCACTGTATAACTGCAGGTGTAAAAGGGGCATGAAGAAGGAAAAAAACTGCCTGCGCATTTACTGGGGGATCTACCAACATTTGCAGGGTGCGCACAGTTCTCTAGTGCTTTGCTTCTTCTGGAAAATGCAGTTAGTTTTGAAGGCAGAATCGGTTGGACATGACTAACACAAATCCTCGGTGTAGCCTTAAGCGTAATCCTAGAGCCACACAACATTCTCCACTGAAAGAAAAATAGAAGTAATTTCTAGTGACCTATTCTGTTCTAATTCTGTTTAGGTGAACACAGTTCATTCACCACTGACAATTCAAATGTGTAGTAACTTTGCTGTGTAAGTGCCAAGTTTATCTACTCTGGTCTACACTGTGTAGCACATGGAGTTTATGCTCATACTAGCCTTTGTCAACAACCTAGGTCGCTCAAAAGCACGGGTGCTGGAACCATTATGGCAGGAGGGACATGTTCCCCCCACTTTTCAAAAGCATTCGGTTGGTTCCCCCACTTTTCTCCTCCCAAACAACAGTCAAGGCGTAGAGAGCAGTGCGTGCCTCCCAGCTTTCCCCTCCCGGACAACAGTCATAGAATTGTCGCCCACCCCCAAAAGTCTTCAAAAGCCTTTCTGTAACATCCTTTGAGAAATCAAATGTGAAGTCGTCGCTGATTTGACTCTCTGATAAGAGATAGCATGCAGTAAAAATCCCAGCATATACCCAACGGATACCTATTGCCACCTACCGGCATCATTAAACTACTACTTACAGTGTTAATATCCAAGGCCCATACAATTGCTTTAAAGCGTGTCTTCAATGCTGTGGGGGGGGTTTGTTTTGCATGCTCAATCAACCAGAAACTGGCCATCTAAATAACGGTCTAAACGAGCGCCACGAGTGAGTGACCCAAATAGCAATTTACCCTCAGGCAAATCAACAGGGATAGTTTACGCCATGGAATCAGCCCACAAAATTACCAGTGGCTCTACAGAGAAATGTGCTGCACTCACTCCAGTTAATTTATTGTTCCTTTGCTCAACAGGGAATGATTTACTCGAGGATTCTCCATACGAGCCTGTGAACAGTCGTCTGTCAGATATATTTCGATTGGCCCCCATCTATTCAGGTAGGATCAAGGGATTATTTGATTTAAATTGCATTATTGTTCCTAGAGCTTTTCTCAACAAATTGTTCCACTTCCGAAATACTCTTGGGGAAAGCAGTCTCACATTTTATATTTGATGTTAAGTGGGTTTTCATTTCTTGCTCTCTTCCTCCTTTTTCTCACCCCCTCCCGCCGACCCCGTGACTGCATGCAGTGTCTGATCTTGCACTCTTGCATGGGGAGATATAGTTCTGCATGTTTGCGGTTTGCAGTCAGTGGACCGTTAAATAAGGTTTGATCTTACAACCTTACAGAGAGCTTAGCAAGGCTGACAAGACCTAGTCTAAGTTTGTTTCACAAAGCAATCGGATGTGAAATCTGGGCCGCTGGAATCTGAACGTGCGGATCATGGTATATTTGGATCACGGTCAGCCTCTGGGTGGCAGTGTTGTTCTCTGGGTAGGAAACCCTACAGTTGCAGTGAGTCCTGTCATGATGCCCTGTCTAAGGTGCTTCGCAGCAGATGGTGATAGCAAAGGTTTAACAGAACTAAGTGAAGTCAAACAGAGAGAGCTTGAGTTGTCGTCTCAAGTTGACTAAATGTTGTCCTTGAGAGAGAGATGGAAGGATGAGCGGAGACGGTCCGACAGACAAGATTTACATAAACCAAACAACTGCGTGCCATTCTTGGAAACTCAAACAAACATGTTCAGACTCTACTGCTTTCTGCATTTTGTCTATTGTACAGTAGGTGCCTTGAAAAGAGATTAGAGATTTATAGAAGTCTTACAATTTAATTCTAAGACATTACTGCGAAAATATGAGGAAATTGCAGCTTAAAGAAGTGCAGCACCTTTGAATCATTTCATTTCCTCCTGTCTTATCCTTAATACCTTTCGCGGGCAATCCTTTTGTATTATTAGTGGGTTTTGTGGGCACATACTACTCTGCTGTTAGTATTTAAACTGTGTTAAAAGGATCATATTCTACACTTTTCCGTGTATTTTGTTTGCTTACGAATGTTTTGTGTTAATATACCAAAAATAGCATTTATTAATTTTTTACCATGACTATTTACCAAGCTCCCCTTAAACCAGCTGCTTTAGTTACTGTGCATTTAAGATTGATCTTAATCTAAATAATCTGTTCTGATAATCCACTGGCTGCCCTGTATTTGTATTTATTTTAAAAGCTGTCTGAGCTGAAACACCAAGTGTGAAAGGGCAGGGCTAAGCCGCTCTAGTCTGAATAGGCAGATATATGTAAATGAGTTGGGTTTCGTTACTAGAACAGTCAATTAATAACAAAAAGGCTTATTTTCCTTCTGTGCATGGTCTCAGGAGTTGATAGTACATTTCGAAACAATGTTTATATACTACATTGAAATCTTTTCATTCAGAACTGAGGAAAATTGTCTTTATCTAAATATGGGCTTTTTTTTGGTACTTAAGTGAAACATGTTAGAAACCAGTGTATGGAAGTCAATGAAAAACAAGCACACAATAATGTTTGGGACTGCTAAGCGGGGTGACAATTGTAGTTCTTGAGTTTTGCTCAAATTCAACAAAGTGGAAGAGAAAACTTGCACCCTCCTAAATCAATGTCACTGGTAAGTCACGTCAGTCAAAATAATGAAAGCAAAAAACGATGGAGCCTGTTTCAAGCTCCCCTCGGGGAACCGTGAGGCGGCAAGTAAACATTTCAGTAATTAAAATAACATGCACCTTGCTATTTTTTCTCTCTCTCTTTTTCTCAGTGGCTGTGAGAACAGAGAGATTTATGGGAAAGTGCTTGGAATCAGAGATTGCTCCTTATTCCCTATTGAAAAGCTCTTTACTTTGATTGACGGCTGCGCTCTGTGGCTAAGAGACAGCCCCACGGAGCATCAATCCCTTCCCTACAAAGGGATTTACGAGGCAGACGCAGTCAGAGACAGGGCACGCCACACTCACAGTGTCTGGAGGCTTCTGGCCTCTGGTGTGCGCTGCTGTTGTTTATGGCTCCGTTGGGAGAGGAGTGTTTTGCTGTTTTTGATTAATTTAGTGAATCTAAGCCATGAAGTGTGGCAAAATTAGATACCTTTAAAGATGTCTGAAACTGTACTGCATTGATTTCTCTTTCTCTTGAGAAGATTATTGCTCTGAAGCTTCCTCTCTGTTAAGAGTCTCATGACCCTTATTCACAATGCGTCAAGAAACCAGTAAACAAGTCCCAGGGTTAAAGGACAGGTTGGTCAGTAGAAAGGTGGACTGGTGTGTATCAAGTGAACAGTTTTCAGAAAACTACACCATGCACTAATTTCAGTTTTTATAAATGACTGGAAAGTTCAAAGAATCACCACATAGTGTCTATAATGTCACATAAAGTCCACCTTTACTTTACTTTATGTGAAAGCTGTTTACTTCATGAATCTTTTTGCAACATACTGTATATATATATGGTTATTTTCTACAATGGAAATCCTGTTGTTCTTTGAAGACATGTTAAAAAATTGTTTAATAGCACCAAAACGTTTTCCAGAATTGCTGAGTCAGTATTTTCAATACATAATGAAGCCTTTTAACCCATGCGCCACACTAACATCTAATTTACAAATATGGTTCTTTAAGGTTTTTTTTTTGGTGGTATAGTACAAAGAACCCTTTAAAGAGCGTAGGTTCTTTAGTAAAGATTGGTTTTAACATATATATTGTTTTGTGAGTGCAGAGCCGTGCAAGGCATTTGCTGTTGAAATGTTTCTTTGTGTTATTAAACTATTCTTCTGTATGATAAACGGATGGATATGGTCCTTTAAAGAAAATGGTTTTATACGACACCAAAATGGTGCCAGTTAACTTGTTTTCGGTACCATATAGAACACCTTTGGCTAATATTGTAGCAGGATTTCCACTGGTAAACATTTATGAGTGGCGGGCCACCAAGCAAAAATCTTTGCCATGGCAATAAACCCCCACCTGACCTCCAACCCCAGTACACAAAATGAAAGGACACGCAACAGACAACAAAACAAACCATGAAGCCACACTCCGACTAATCGCAAATGTGTTCTCCACACACTAATCGCAAACGTGTTCTCCACACACTAATCGCAAACGTGTTCTCCACACACTAATCGCAAA
>JBBJLR010000153.1:20094967-20110273 GCA_037577145.1 Brachypetersius gabonensis
CTACGTGGTCAAAATGGCGTCCGTTTAGTGCGCAAAGTGTGCATCGTTCTGCACTGCGTTTTCTGGCCGATTTCAGTTCACCATCCGGGTTCTTTCAGTGCACTGAATTTATCTTGGTTTTCAGTGTGAACGCACAACGCTAAATGTGCGCAAGTGCGCGATTTCGGACACACTCTTAAATTCCCACACAAGCACCTTATTCTGCTCTGACGGACTGATTAGTGATCACCTGATTCAAATCTTATTTAATGAGGAAAAGTGTAAAAAAACACTGCTGTAATTGACACTCACCTCTTGCAATGTGACCAGTTGAATGGCAAACCACTACTAGAAGTACATCAAAATTAATTATTGCCATTGAACAAGAGATTTTTCAAGTTCTGTAAACCCTGCATCATTTTTCTTATTTTGATGTATTATCATCTCCTTCTTTAAAGAACATTATTTTTATTTGTAAACAAGGAGAAAAATTGTTCTTAAGAACTAAGGCAAAGCTGTTCAGTTCAATACTTGCACCTATAAAATATAAAATCTGAGAAACTGAAAGTTTTTGCTGCGGTCTCATTTTTTCCAGTGCTGTATATTGTTTATGGCCTAAAAATATCGGCTTGTTTATAGGCGGTACTGCTCAGCTCTTTCTGGAGGGTTATGGTGATAAACAGCACAAAAATATCTTACTTCAGGACTGTTATCGTTTTGATGGCAATTTTATCAGCCTACCCTGGAATATAGAGCAGAACTGTTGACTCATTATAAGGAGATGGCCTACGCCTAATTCAGCCAGTGAATGTATGGAGCTTGTATTACAGAATAAAGGCAAATGTGCTCCCTCTTTTCTAATGTATCTACTCTTAATAAGGACAACCTGCAGTTTTCCAGCATTCTTCCATCCCCCCCTCCCCCAACGTTCTTCCCAGGCTTGATTTGAATCATCTGAACTGATGAGGAGAGTACAGTGTTTGAAGGCATAATCTTACTTATCAGTTCTTATGTTTAAGCTTTAATCATTTCACCCTTTAACTTTTTTTTTTTTACTTCCACAAAAGCAGCTCAGTGTGTTGTGGTTCTAGCCTAGGGAATTATCACTCATTTTAGCACAAATGTCTTTTTTGTGTTGCGTGCTACTACAGTCCGTCTGTTCTTGAGAATGGGCCTCTTATACTGTTAGCTCTGTTTGCGTACGCCAAGAGAGGAGTGTGGTGCAATCATTCCCCCCGCTCCCTTTCTCTATTTTCGGCTTTTTGTTCTGGTAAACGCTCCTCTTTCCTCCTGGAGCTAGCGGCAGCTTTGGGAAACATCTCTAGCGAAAGCAAATCAATACAGAGCCATGTTAAAATAGAAACTTGAGGCTGTGCGTACAAGAAAATATTGATTTCTGCCTTTCTTTCTCTCATGCTTTTTTTTCACCAAAGCTCTTCTGTTGAAGCGGATCAGAGGATAATGCCTGTGTTGCTAATGCTCAGGTATACCATTGCATCATCAGGTGAAATGTTCTAGAACTAGAGGGAAATGTCAACGTTTTTTTGGGGTTTTTTTTGCCTAAACAAAAGATTTCGGCTCTTCCTGTCCTTTAGCTTCGGAAAGGTAAACAAAGTGCCGTCTCGCAGAGCCATGAAAACGACTCGCTGCCATTCACACAGACCTTGTTATTGGCTAAGTGCTATTGATGAAGTGTGTAGATCTGCTGAGAACATTTAGGGCTTTGATGGAGCGTTAAGGTGCTCCTCAGGGGAATGTTAGGATGTTAACACAGCGCGGTGCAGTGTTAATGAGGCCTCTCGCAACATTAAAGCTCGTCCTTTATCTGTAAAAACCTGAGGCTTCCCACAGCTCCCTCCACACCCAGCCCACCATCTGGCCGACTACAGTTTTGGAGGTCAAACGCTCTTGCACTAGCAATGCACAGGGAAAAGAAGCCCTCTGAAGAAACATGTGGCAAGTTTAAGAAAGTGCAGAGGAAAGTGAAAGACGGACACACATTGACCTTGACTGTGAACCTGAGGAGGCCACATAGAGAGATGAAACAGAGATGATGAGACAGTTATAGAGGCCACGGTGTTATGCAGAAGGAAACGGTAATGTTGTCAAAGCCCTTCCCTTTTTTCATTTTCATTCTTGTACTTCTATGAATCTATATTAGACTACTTTACGTACGCGTTGATTGTGCAGTAATTATATATATACAACATACTGTATTGGTACATCTAATACACTTACAGTACTGTTCAAAAGTCAGAGAGCACACTTGTATTTTTTTCATTTCCAATCAAAATGGCTATTTAATTCAAATTATTCATTTTTCAGCATCAGAGCACAACAAGTAACACATATTAGAGAATGTTTGATAGAACCCTCAGTTTGTTAATATAATATAATTTTTTCCAGTATAAAGTTGCTCTGTCTGGTACTTTGTTTACCTTCATCTACCGTTTGCCTTTATTACAGCTTATCTCATTAAAAAAAAAAAAAATCTGGAAGCATGCATTGATATTTTTCTATACTTTTTGCAAGCACTTCCAGTTCAGTCATAGAATTTGGAAGCATGTTTTGCTTCTTTCAGTCTGGAATAATTACATATTTACACTCATTGGCCTGGAAAGCCTGACCTCACATCTCATGAGTCCAGTTTTAGTGTTCTAGTGCAGAGGTTCCTTTTTCCAGTATTTTGTACAGTGACACCATCTTTCATACTGTCTTTTTACAGTTGAGTTTTCTTTTTACAGTGGAAGAATAGAGCAGAGCTTCATTTGTTTGTCAAAGATGAAAGCTTTATTTGCTGTTTATGTCACAATGACATTTTTAAAATTTCATTCTTTTGGAAACTTTTATTTATTTTCCTTCCACTCTCCCTATCCTTATACAAGTGGATGATCTAATATCCACAGAAAGATGCCCTTTTGGCTATACATGAGAAACACATGTGCAAGGCAGGTGTGTGGGTGCAGAGCTGTTTGTGTGTCTTTTTGAAAAAAATAAAGGGGACAAATTAAATGCCGATGTAATATTATGCTTAAACTTTTGTGCAATTTTCTGTTAAATATATGTTTTCAGTTTTTGTTTCTGACATTGAAATATAGATAACCTGTACTTAATGGCAGATTTGACTAGAAATAAGTTAAAAAAAAGAGCAGTCTTGTCCTTTAGCCTTGCACTGTACTGTGGGTTAATGGCTCCATTTTAATATTCAAACACAAAGTGCATCGAGAACCTCTGGTTCAGAGTTGGTGCCACAACAAAACTGTGCATATTGCAGTTTGTTAAAGTTTGCATTATGACTGTCCCCTCTCCTCTTCATCATTTATTCATGTAGCTTTATTACAGTCCTCTGGAGCACAGTGCTGAGTCAAGCTGAGCCTCAGAGTAATAGAGCAATTCTGCCCGATTACAACATCATCAAACAAACACACTTATTTGGAAAAGCTATTGTTGATTAAACCATTGCTCGCATCAACCCTCTGTCTCTCAGTGCGATGCTTTTAAAACTTTAAGGGGGAACAGATGGGTTTATGATGTTCTGCACCCGTACATTCTCTCTCTTTCAAACTTCTCCCAGCTCTAGTCTGATAATAGGATACCTCAGACAGATGTGTCAGTTCTGGCTCTAGCACTGCACTGTCCAAAAAATCGTTTAGCATGAGGTGACCAGCGTGGAGTTCTCCTGAGGGCTTTCTGATTGGATTCAGAAGTGGGAGGGGTGATTTATCATGGTTAATAGACACCGTTGACAGCTGGAATCAGCAGGGGCCACACTCGTGCCAGCTCCAGTCCCAGCCAATTGCGACAGATGCATGCAAATTTACACAATTATCAGGGCAACAAGTGCCGCTCAGCGTGCCAGTCAGGAGGGAAAGCAGATGAGCAGCAAGGAAGTTTCACTTTTTCAGTAATAACATGCGCCACATTCAAGTCAAGACACAGCAGTCCTTTGTAAAGCCCTGTTCATAGCGGGGTTTTCCTGGGGTGTTATTGTCATTTCAGTGATTACCACTGGGATCCATAATTTTAATCTGGTATGAATCTGCAGTGTGTGTAGTTTTGACAGTCTAACAGCAATAACTGTGAAGGGATTATAATCCAGTGGTTACAGTCTGACAGCAAGATTTGTGGAGTGGTTTTAATCCAGTATGAATCTGTTATAGTCTGATGGAAATAATTGTAAAGCGAGTTTAAACCAGTATGAATCTGTAGTGTGTGCAGTTCTTAGAATCTAACAGCTGTAAGTGCGGAGTGATTTTAATCCAGGACGATTCTGTCTTGTGTCTAGTTTCCACAGTCTGACACTAATAATTGTGTAGAGAATTTAATCAAGTATGAATCTGCAGTGTGTATTTATTGTAGTCTGACAGTATCAAATATGGAGTGACTGGCCTTCAGTAATCGGCTGATCCCAGAACTCCCTTTGCTTTAGATGTACAGTTCCAGTTAACCTACTATTTTTCATAACTATGTTATATTTACAGCTAAAACAATAATAACAATAATAACTGTACTATCATAACTAGCACCTCTTCTTAGGAGAGTGTCCTCCTCCACCCTCTGTTGATCTCAATCAGAGCTTTTTTTCCTCGGCTGTGGAAATTTCCAGGAAACGCGAACAGCACAACAAACCACACGAAAACAAAACAGTCACCTCGGGATCCAGCTGTTCCTGGCTCTGTTCCAGCCTCTCACCTCAGCCGTGCTATCGAGTGTGCCGCCACACACGCCCTTTATCCTCTCTTTCCACTCATTATTTCAATTAAGACTGAGAGAAGGTGCCGACTGTGCCTAGCACATCGTCATTGTCAGCCCTAAAATATTCATGCACTTTTAAGCATACAGAGATACTAATTCTTATTCACAGGGAAACAGGTTTAACATGAATAACATTTATTTAATGTGCATCGCCTAATACTGCTTGAACAAAGACTGAGAAAGCGTATATGTTGCATTTGAAGCACGTCTGTAGAGCCTCACTCTCCTTCTGATAATGTACTCTGAGAACTATACTCCCACTGTTTTGTCTTTTCTAAACCTCCCTCAATTGCAGTTTAACCTTTCTCTTTCCTGAACCTTGTTCTACCCCTACTTGTGTGCTTTCCCTTTGTGAGATCTAGATGTGTACTGACCCAGTGATCCACAGTCCATTATGGGGTAATTTGCTATCCATTTTGGATTCTCCTCTCTGAAGTTCTCTGTGTCATGTCCTTTTCTCTTACTGTATTGTGCACCGTTGTCTTATCTACTACTATATGCTACTTAAGCCCTCCCCTATATTAGTTTTAGCACTTTAAAGCAGCATCAGAGTTGGTTATTTACATTTTTGAATGCAATTTAGTATGAGCAAATTACACACACACACACACACACACACATACACACACACACACACACACAGTTTCCATACATATGAGAAATAAACATTTTATTTTGGATAACCACTTTTATTATATAATGTGCTCTACATGATTGCCATTATTTTGTCTTGGACCACCTTGTGGTTGATCTGCAACATTTTCAGTTTTCTTAACTTGATAAGTTTTGCCACAGTGTGGTGTGTGTGATGTTCATTTTATGTTTTCTGCTTCCCGACGCAGCCATCAGTATACTTTCAATTCATTGCTCTTTTGCCAAACGCATCTTCTAGGGCAGTGGTTTCCAACCTGGGGTCCAGGCCCCCCTGAGGGGGGCGCGAGAGATCACTGGGGGGGGCGCACAATTTTGTCTGCAATGACATTACTGAAATTATATTCATAAAAACATTAAATTCATACAATCCCAATGTCAGAGAAACGTAAAAGTGGGTGTGTGTATATAAGAGTATAAAAACCTACAACCACTGTTTATTTTTTGCAAACAAAAGTGTGTAATTAATCATCATTATTTTTGTGCATCTATGGGGGTAGGAATTGGGGTTGGGGGAAGCCCGGCTTGTCTTGGGCACAGGCAAGGGGGGCTTCAAGGAATAAAGGTTGGGAACCACTGTTCTAGGATATCTGAAACACAAAAAATATATACATTATGCATTTTCCTATGTATGGAAACTTATGTCCTCGCACATTGCCACTGTCAGGCCTAAAATATTCATGCACTTTTAAACATACAGAGAAACTGGACATGGGAGAATACTTCCTACTGTCTTTTAACTTTTTTATTTTCCACCCTTTCCTAGACTTAGACGTAAGTATTTTCCTTTTCTATGATCTGTCTGCCCTCAGAGAAGTTTTCAGTGTACTAGGGAGGAGGTGCAGACTCTGAATCTAGTGAGTCTTTTCACAGAGGGAGGGTCGAGCAGCAGTCCCTGGAGCGGCCCAGTCACCATGGCCCCTGGCAGAGGGGCCTCCGGCAGGGCTAAAGCACCGGAGCCCCAGGACCCCGGTAGAAACAGGAGAGCACACCCCAATTGGGCTATTCTGGGTAAATAACTCTAATGTATGCTGACATGCGACAGGGTGGGTGAATGGGAGGGAGCAAGAAATCCTCATATGACTGAGAACGTATGTCATATAAAACACATTTAAACCATTTGAGTATGAGGTGTTGATCCACACGCTAATTTTGATGATTCTCAGAGGTAGAGCTAAATGATTTGGGGAAAATCTCTGGCCTTTTTGTGGTCCAGTGGCCAAAAATACATATAATAAAGCAAAAAGTGCTATACAGTATCTTAAGCTAAATGGTAAAGGAATTGAAACTCTTTGTAAGTGTCTAAAACACAAGTGCATAAACATAAAGCCTAAAGAGATTTTACACAGTTCATCTAAGGTAAAGCAAACAAATTATATTGATTTCATCAAAGATGCTTTATGTAAGCGGCACCTAGCCTAGTAATGTGGCAATGCACTTTTTCTGGCTTGAGGCTTCCACACTGAAAGTAGTGTTCCAGCATGCCAGATATTGTTTTTTATTCAAGCAAACTCCTAATTTTTTATTTCCCACTTTAACCTTAAAACAACACTGTTGTTATATAGGCTATAATCACTTTGTAAATTGTAATTAATTCAATTAATAAATCCAGTTAAATTCTTTCAGTCCTAATTATTACCACTGGAGCTGAATGGAGAGAATCCCAAAGAGAAAAAGTTGAAAAAACAAGTCAAGTCCGTTAATACTGAGTGTAAATCTTTGGGCTTGGCCAAATAATTAAAATAGTCAAGTAACTGTTCGTTACATTGGTGTTTAATTCTATATTTAATATTAGGAATCCTTTCTTTTCCAAACCACTAAATTCATCTTGCTCCCTCTGGGACATACTTAGAACTATAGTAAAGAATATACTTGGAATTAGGGTTCATTCTAAAATTTTATTTTGAGAACAAGTAACAATACCAACAAATATTAAAAGACGGTGAATATAATTTGGGCCTGTCTTGAGTAAAGCAAAATGAGTGTAGTACGTAATACATACAAACAAGCGTGCTTTCTCAATCTCTGTTTGGGCCTCTGTCTCGTTCTCTTCCTTTCTCTCTCGCTCTCTTGTTTTCTTTCTCTCTGTAAAGCAGTACATGTCATGTCTGCAGGGGGTATCACATCACTGTAGCTCTGATTCACTGTTGTGTGTGCAGCTACGCCAGCGGCACTGTTTGACCCTCATATTCTGCACTCACAGTGAAGAAACACTAGCTCACTTTTATGTGGACTGCTGGAATAAACACAGCTCTAAAACATGCAAGAAGTAATCATTCACACATATCAGCAAGACACCCCAGCATTCAAGCATCTGTAAAACCATCAAACCTTCACAAGTCCAGGACTAATTTGCAGCATACGTTGTACGAGAACAAGTCCATGAACAACAGAGGCTTGGGTTGGATCTAAGCATGGGTGCTTGTTTATGTCCAAAATCTGACAGATTTTTATCCCACACTGAAAACCTCTCTTTTATTCCAAGCCCCATGGTATTCATTACTCTGTAAATCTGGGCCCTTGCACTTTAGAAAGAAGAGGATCTATTTATTTCTCAGAGTACGCAGGGCTCTAAAACACTATGTGCAATGTGAAACGTGGATAAAATGACCAGCATTCTGTCCTTATGTTTGTTCTGTGAAGCCCACACTTATAGAAGATGAATTATTCATGGCCTTTAGCAGGCTGTGAGCTAGGCTGATGGAAGAGGAGACATTTTCCTTTTGGCCTGCTAAACAAGGGCATTTTCCTGCCCCTGGCCCAAGTCTCAGAAGTGCGACTGTCTGCGCTGAGCTGACATGTTGAACAATCACTGATACGATGTTCACACAAGAAAGCAACAGTTTTAACCACTTAAGCCATATTCATATTATACAGTTCTTTTACTATTCTGTGACTACTATAACTTACTCACTGGCACTAGGAAACTAATCTGCAGCTGTGAAAGTGAAGAAAGTGTGGACCAAGGGGTTATTGTCAAACACATTTGTATTGTAAGTGTGCGATTTTTTTTTACAGAAAAGGGAAATGGATTGAAAGTTTAGAAACCAACCTGTAATCCAGCAGTCAAGTCAAGGTTTTGTAGTCTAAATTATTCCTCATTTTGTACTAAAGCTACAAGCTACAATTTAGCTACCAAACAGAAATGAATAGTCAACCAAACTGTTTCCATGATATGACCATATTTACAATTGTGCTGTAATGATCCATAACAGTGAATGGTTACGCATAAAGATGGCTTTTAATGTCCACTGTCAAACCTAAGTATGATACAGGTCAACACAGGCTTAGATGTCTATAAGTTATACCATATGTTTTGTTATTGCTAGCAAAAACAGTTAAATGATTGTTTCTAATGAGCATGGAAAACGGGACTGTTTCCCTTATCATTTATCAGACGCTTTTATCCAAAGCGACTTTCATTCCTTAACTACAGGGGACAGTCTCCCTGGAGCAACTTGGGGTTAAGGGTCTTGCTCAGGGACCAGTGGTGGCGTGCTGAAGGTAGGATTCAAACCCATGACCTCTTGCACCAGAGGCAAGTATCCTACCACTTTTGCTGAGCCTCACAAATGTGCAAACATATATGTCACAGGATGGCAAAGATGTAGACAAAGGTAATCCAAGTCAGAAACAAGGCAAAAAGTCTTTCCTCAGTAATTCACTTTTTATTTAGCCTAATATTTGAAGAGCAACATAATCAGTATAGGCTACATCTAATTGACATTAGGAAAATACACATTCAGATTCAGGCATTAATATTAAACTATACAGAAAAATTTAGGAGCGGGAGATTAATTGCATTATTCTATGAGTATCTGCAATAACACATTTCCTTGTTGCAAAAACGACTTGAAGCCCTTTTTGCACGTAGAGTTCAGAAGAAGGCACAAATTAATTAAAACTTTTCCCCAAATTATCATATGCCATTGTTCAAGTGGTTTCAAAGTGTAGTTTTAATTCAATTCCTCAATCAAGCACACATTTAAGAGCATGAGATGCTAAAAACAGCCTCTGGATTTGTTGTGTGTACCAGTGCAAGTGTGTTGTTTCCCCTCAAGAACATTAATTTGCACCTAATACTCTGCTATCTCTAACACCGCTTATTTAACAGGCATAATCTCTAACTCGCTGAGCGTTTTCCACAGATATGCACGCCTGTAACCTCTTTCCAGTTCCATTTATCCCAATCAGACCCAGCCCTAAGGATGAGGATGTATATGTAACCATTTTTTTTATCACAGACTTTTGCAGAAGTGTATACTTTCTAT
This sequence comes from Brachypetersius gabonensis, assembly GCA_037577145.1. Classification (NCBI taxonomy): domain Eukaryota; kingdom Metazoa; phylum Chordata; class Actinopteri; order Characiformes; family Alestidae; genus Brachypetersius; species Brachypetersius gabonensis. The sequence goes on from JBBJLR010000153.1 coordinate 20,104,624, forward strand.
GAATATTTAAACCTATACCCGAACTGTATTAGCATACGGCCCCTCCAGACAGAAATATCCACACGGGCCGCGCTTGGTAATATTTGTATTTTTAGCGAGAACAGTGGAAGCAGAAATTAAATTCATTCCATTAGCATAACAGACAGCGCTGTGGCGGCAGCTCCAGAGTGAATATGCGAATATTCCGAGCTGTTTACGGCCAAGGGATTGTTCCATCCACGTGGGTGCTCTGCGCCCGCCTTTTCATGTGCCGTCGATTTAAGTCGCACAGCCATTTGTGATCGGTACTTAGAGCAGGGATGAAAGAGCTAAGCAGGTCAGCAAGCCCCAGGCTAAAAAGAGCCCCAAGGATTTGTGCGGCCCCAGCCCCACTCATGCATACATAATAAAGACAGGTGACTACGCTGCACAAAAATAAATAAATTAACCAGCGAGCAAAAGTGAAGGAAAAGAGAGAGAGAGAGAGAGAGAGAGAGAGAGAGAGAGAGAGAGAGAGAGAGAGAGAGAGAGAGAGAGAGAGAGAGGTTGTTATTCTCTGAGACCTTGAAATTATGTTCCAGTTTTAGAGCATTAACGGGATCTAAGCTGGCACGGTGTTCAGCTTGCAGGGCGGTGGTGTAGTGCAGCTGGGGGTGTTAGTGGGTGTAGTGCTGGCTAGTGATAGTTTGTGAGCATCGTACAGAGCTGCTCTGGCCAAAAAAAAGTTTTTCAACCACTGCATTACCAGAGAGGTCCTCCATTCTCTTTACATGACGAGGCCACCTATTGACCAGAGAGCTGGGCCCTGACAAACCCATGCCTTCAGTGAGAGCGAAACAAATGAAATGTGACTTTTCAGTCGCTTTGAGCCGCAATCACATCAGACGCCTCCTGATCAAATCAGACGTGCTGAAAAATCAGATTCATGCTGTACTAGGCCTAAATTGGCTATTTTTTGTGAGCTTTGGAGCGCACAAACAAACTTGGTGAGCTCTGAAGTGATAAATGGATGAAAGCCAGCTGTATTTTCCGACTGAATACATATTTAAGGTCTTAAAAGAAATCCACCTTCAAATCCATGTTTTCAGAAATATTCACTTTCTTGCATTATTTCTTGTCATTTTCACAGCTTGAAGTGTGAGTGTGTGTGTGTGTGTGTGTGTGTGTGTGCACGTCAAACTGTATGTTCTCTTACCTACTCCAGCACTCTCCCAGTGCTAAGTTCTTCCTTTTGCTGCAGAATGTTCATTCTGTCGCTCCCCCATGGGGGCCTCTCCACTTAAATCATTTATAGCCACACACAGAGACGCTCAATAGACTGCTTGCCTGCCCTGTCGCTGCACCTTTCTGCTGACTGAGTGACAGGCAAAGCAATTTCACTCAAACAGCTCCCCCCAGACGCTGATTGCCGCCAGGCAGGAGTTTTTTGGCTTTCAGCTGCCACCCTCTTACTGTAGATACACTTTGGCAGAGGTCCCACGTGTGCATCCACTGCCGCAGCACGCGTGGATCCATCCGCCTTTCAGCACCGGAACAGCTGCCCAGCAAGAGGAAAGAAGATATTTTATTTTTCCACAAAAAAATCAACCATATTTATTTATTTATCTATCTATTTATTTATTTATTTATTTTGACTTGGCTTCTTTCTTTAACTCTTATCCCCTTCCCGAAGTAGTGAGTCATGGTGGAGCGTCCTGCATTACAGGCCAAATCCCCACCGGGAGACAGCAAGGGATTTGCCCTGGCTCTTTACTGAAGAGCCACGCTTAAATCGAAGATTTACATGCAAAGCGAGGCAGCCGTCTGCACTTAACGGAAGCAGTGGAGGCTGAAATGTAGCCGTGCTCAGGCAGCGCTGGCTGGCAGACTAAATACAACACAGCCTGCTTTAATATTTGCACCAGGACATTCTAGCCAGGAGCTTAATTACTTTTTGTCCCCTTTATTAGATTTCTGTGCAATTTTTTAGCATGTTTATTAGTCACTCTACTCCCTGGCATAACCTGAAGTCTTCTTGTATATTTAAAGATGTGGGACAAATCATGCCATCACTCGCTCCATGCAAATGCTTCCTTTTCAATGCTTCATTAGCTTTCAAAGCTACATGTGCATGCTTCTAGCACGAGTTAGATACTGCAAGTTGACCCTAGCAAGCCACAGTGGTAATCTGATATCAATCATTCATTATTCCTAGCACATTAAAAGAAGCGGAGACATTCTGTCATAAAGAGTCTACCTTTATTTTATCTTATACCTATACCCTATGATGGTCTGAAAGGACAGAACATAACATAAAATATATGTTAATAACATCCTAATATGACAGAAAAGTGGGAATAACAAAAAATGTAAATATTATTTATTGAAGGCATTCAATAATACACTTTACCAGCCAGACACAGCCATAACATCTGATCTGAAATCAAATTTGAAATCAAAATCAAATAACATTTGCGCCATTACACATATTAATTAACCACTTTTTGTGTAAAAGCAGAACTATGATAGGACTCATTTCTACTGTAAAGCTATATTAGCCTCCAGCTTGCTGTGCTGTATTCATGTTTAATGTCAGGTCTAGTTTAAAAATAGACATTTAAAACTTGTAAGGCGTGCAGGCCACATGTTCTTTACTTTGTTTCCCTTTTGAAGGAACTCTAGTTCTGTTGTTAGCCTGTTAGCATTTTGTTTACCTGCTACTCTAGGGAAATAAGTTATTAGAGTGTCAGAGGTTTTGCTTGGGACACCCCTGTTATTGCCATATTCTCAGTTTCACTTGGCTGCAGTGACCAGTGCAAACTTCATATTGTTCCCAAATGTCTAAGTCACATGTAAAGGACACCAATTACTTGTTAGCATTCTGACTTTTTTTTTTTAGCAGAAAGATAAATCTTTCTTTGCATTTTTGCTGTTTTTTGGAAGTTTTTGATTAAAATTTTGCCTCACGCCCGTAGACCCCATGATAGGCTCTGGGCGTCCATGACCCTAGTAAGGATTAAGCTGTTACAAAAAATAAATGAATGAATGTAGGACATCAACACAGTTATCTTCATCTGTGAGAATCTTTCTTCTAATCAGATCGTTTTAATTGTAATAACACACTTCATCACAATTTCCAACAGACGTCACAATATTTGAATCAGTATTATCAAGTTCGGGCATATGTTTATTTGATATAGGTCTACTTTACACTGTTCACACACGAATCCCTTCGTGTTTGTCATTCCTTGTTTTCTCAGAGCTTTTACATGTCTACATCAACCACGTAGTGCTTTATAAGTTGCACCCTACACATAAACACATGCTATTCTTCTCAAGCTGTTCCACATAAAATTGAAACACAGGGTGTGCGTACACCTCCTGCAACACCTAAAGCACTAGAAAAACCACAAAGCCAGTCAGTGAATTTAACCACTGCATGGGACACTAATTGATTGACACGTTTAAATGTGCTCTGCGCTTGCTGTTCTTTCCACGTACGCAGGGCTTAAACAATTTTGCTGGGAATGGAATTCGGTTAAACGTGGTGTCTTATGGCAAATTGGATTTCCAAGCCACAATGGCCCATATGCTGTCTCGTGTGACATGAGCAGGCGGTCACACAGGTGAAGCTAATTGGTAAAAGCCGGCTGTGAAGCTCGGCAGCAGTGTGAGAATGCGTCGGCGGAAACGTTAGTGGCGCCTCACGTTGCGTATCGGCTGAGGCACCTGTTCTCCCCTCAGAAGGGGTCAGGCTGGATGCGTTGGGTGGGTCATATGACCATTTACCATCTGTTGTGGACCGACCCTGCCGAAGCATAGACTTACTCAATAAGGCACACACACACATACACAAACGCACACTCACACACACACACACACACACACACAGTTCAATCAGTAACAACATCATTATGAGCCAGGTTGTTAAGCAGGATCATTAAACACAGGCTTTCAGGTTTTGCATCCTGTACCACGGTTCAGTACACTCAGGCTTAGACCCAATTTTCCAATTTGGCTTGAAAAGATTCCGAAAAGGGATGGAACCTAACTTACCCCAGGCTTAGATTCTAACTTAAATTGCACTACAGTTCCAAAATCTTTTTGAGGTGTTACTGAGGGTATCTGAATACGCATATTAAGTATTTTTTCTTTAATAACCACGTTATGCATGTGTGATTTATAACAAACAAAAAGATTTTATGAAAAGGAAATGAAAATAAACTTTTCTCAGCACATAAGTTGGTAACAGACTACTAAGCAAAAGTCTAGGAAAATATTTTAAAGCCATCTATTGTTTCACCAACAAAACACAAATTAACATTAGAATAAATGCAAATAATGAAGCAGTATCTTTAAAAAGATTAGTTGATATTTCCTGAGCTTTTCCCAGATTTGGGAAATTCAACGGAAAGTGACATAAATAAATAAATAAACTATTTGCTATATTAATAATATTGTATTTATACTGTATTTCATTTTTTTTGTTGTTGAACTGCCCAGCCAAACAACTTTAGTAGTCTATACACAGGCTGGGTGTGCATTCAACCTGTCCTTCTGTCATCTGGGATTTGAATTTTGTGAACAGGAGTTTCTATTTTGTTAAATTTAAAGGCAGTGCTTAACTTCATGATCATTTCATTCTCCTCCATGGAAACGAACAGAAGTGGTTAGGGGCTCAGTGTATGGGGCCATACATCACCCCTGCAGGTTTTCAGTCACTTACTGTTGTTTTTGCAAGCGTAAACTGTGTTGACCCTGTAACGTTGCCTGCAATAGATGGCCCACAAAACCTATAATACGCACATAAGGTATCATTCCCCACAGACACAGTCACTGAGGTTGAAAGTACTACTTTCTTTTCTTCACTGGCTCAGTATCGTTTTAGTTTTGTGCATTTCATCATCGGTGCGTGTGTACATTAGCATTGATGGTGACAATGCAGGCAGTGAGAGAATGACTGAGCTAGATCTGCAAAAACCTTTATGACGAGATGAAACTGAGACTTTAGCCCGGGGCCGCATTGATGATATGGCACGAGACTGCGGAACCTATTAGCTTTGCGGTGAGAAGTCAACTTTAGGTGAACAGCAGATGTGAAACCGAGCTAAATGAGAACTAGCAATGCACATGAAACATCTGGGCTGAGGCCAAAACCGAAATTGAGGACACGCTAGGCCGAAAAATCTGACAAATAAATAAACAGTTCTCATGAATAAACTTACTGGAATGTTTACAGTATGTAGGCTACAGTGTGGGCCACAAAAGTAGAGCCATTCATCCAAGGCAATAAATTCCTTAATTTTTTAGGTTATAATTTGCATTTTCACCCTGGTGGTTGTGAATTTTCTCTTCGTTTCCAAAACAACATTTGGCATCAGTGGGTTTGCTTGGACTTTGCTTTTTGCTTTTGCTGCTATTTTGCTTCATGCAGAATTCTGAGAGCGATGGCGTGTTTTCAAATTATATTAAACCTGTAATAGAAAAGTGATTATTACAAATCACTTGTCTAATGGTTCTCACAGAAACCACGAAACAATTTATTTGCTACTGCTCAGACTGGTGGAATTCACTGAAGGCAAATGGAACAAACTAAGCAGCCTTTTCTCATCTTAGGGAGTTTTTCCTTGCCACTGTTGCCGTCACCCTTGGCTTGCTCATCAGAGGCATTTCATTCACACACATTCATACA
>JBBJLR010000153.1:20110373-20129242 GCA_037577145.1 Brachypetersius gabonensis
TTTCAGTGCACCATCCGGGTTCTTTCAGTGCACTGAATTTATCTTGGTTTTCAGTGTGAGCGCACTACACACTAAAATCGCGCACTAAAAGTGCGCAAGTGTGCGATTTCGGACACAGCTATAGTGTTAAAAAGCACTTGCTGTTAAACCTCGACTATTAAACCTCTAATCAATATTAGATAACATTATTTGTTTAAATGAACAATACCAGCATACAATATATATGCTATAACAGTGCTTTTTACTATCTGTAAATAAATAAATAAATAAAACTTTTTATGCTTTCTTCTTTGGAAATAGGCTTAATGAACATAAAGCAGCTGTGCTTTTATACGCTGAGAAGCAATACTTATTGATAATTATCAACAATTTGGCCCTGTTTTATTGACTTTTCAAATATATAGATAATATATAGAAATTCTGAGGCAGCTTACCTTTGAGATCATGCTTGTATGTGTTTTTTTACACAATCTTTTGGTCTACTAAGTCCATTTGACCCTGATAGTCAAATGAATGAGATCGAAACATAAAAAAAGTCCTCATTACGTTGATAGCATGTGCTTCACAATGGTAGGATCCTGCAGAAGTAATCATTCAGAAACTGATTTCCAATAAAATCCAGTAACAGCCTTTGTTCCAGTGACCTCTTTTCCTCAACGACATACAGCTCTAACAGTGAGGGCTTTCTGTGTCTGATTGTTCAGTGTTAGCTCTTCATTTATGTTCCTTGTGTTACGTACTTTCAAATGCAGTTTCAGAGAGAAATAACAGATTTATAATATACATAGCTGATCAAGATTCTTTGCGTATGGATTTCTTTAGATCAGTGGTTCCCAACCTTTTTCCTCAAAGCCCCCCTTGCCTGTGTCCAAGACAAGCCAGGCCCCCCAATAAAGTGCTTAATTACAATTACAATTTTTATTTGAAAAAAATAAACAGCGGTTGTAGGTTTTTGTTCTTATACTCATACACACACACACACACACACACACACACACACACACACACACACACACACACACACATACATACTTTTACGTTTCTCAGACATTGGAATTTTATGAATTTAGGGTACAAATATAACTGGAATATCCGAGTAGTTTTATTCCAAGTTACTATAGCAACTAAAAGCCACTGTCATGTCATAAATCCTGCGATGTTGTGATGATGTTCCACCCCCTACCCAAACAGCAACACTGAGCAGTAATTCATTTAACTATGTGTTTGATAGAACAAGTGTAAGTAAAGTAGTTTTTCTTCCCTTTGGCTTGAGATGTCTTACATACCACACATCAGCATGCACCATGGCCAACACCTTACAGAACCCTCGGGCAGAAAGCTTCAGTCAGAAAGGTAGATTACGGCAGAAAGAGGGATCCTTTTAGACACATCCAAAATTGAGATGTTTGTATAGCCAAACACATTGTGATTGCTGGCTTTCAAGTAAATGGCCAGGGACTAGAGCAGGCCCAGTCAGCTTTCTGCAAGCTTCAAATTTTTGTTGGAGTTTTCGAATGACTACTCGGGTGCTTGTTCTTAAAATCACCTTTTAAAAAATACATACAATAGGGGGCATCATTTTATTAAAAATCAGATGTTTATGCACCGTATGTTGCTTTAGATGCTGCAAGTGTTGCCTAGTTCGAGTACAGCTTTTCTGTACATAAGGGTACAGCCACAACCCCTGTTTCCCTTCTCATCCATATTCTCATCGTGTTTGCGGTTTTAGTTCCGCTCGGACTGGAGACTCGTGGAAATTGGCTAAATATTATTAGAATCTCATATTTGAGATGATGTATCAAGTTTGCACTGTTCAACTTGACATGGCTTCTTAACTTACTAAACCAGCTATAATTTATTACATTTAAACAGTCGCTGTCTTTTATTAAAGGACTTTGAGGAAGAAATGTGCTGTAATGTAGGGGAAAAATGTACAAATTTGTGGTTTGAAATAGCATAACAGCATCCATTGTTAACTTATCGTTGCAGTTTTGTGTTTTGAATCACTGAAATCATTTTGAATTTTTTTTTTTTTTAACCATTTTCTCTCTGGGGTTCTGGTTACACTTGTAAAATGTCACCAAAATGTCACATGTAGCTGCATACATGCTTTAAGCTTACACTGATACACTAAGATCTGAGCTTTAAGTTTTTACATCAGTAGGATTAACACACTGTTTTTCCACCCAGTCTCTTTCATGTTCTCTTGGTTTCCCCACTTATCTCTCTTCGTTTGAGCCTCATCAATCTGCACTGAGGTGGAACACAAACAGATTAACAGACACTTAAATCTCTCTCCTGCCCAGTCACCCACCAACCCCCCACCTTCACTCTGGTTACACTGAGTAATGGGAACACACTCACTATCTGTTTCCATTTTTCTCCAGTAAGATGCACGACCGTGAGCTCCTTCCAATTGCTTGGAGGAGAGATGCCACTGCCACAGACCCTTGTTCAGGCATCAACCTCCTGCCCATACCAGGTTCCTACAGTGGACTTGAAGTCCTGTGGGTCAATGCATTCTAGCACCAAAAGCATTTCTGTAGTCACTGCTGGGATTTAAGGCTTATGCCAAACTCTCAGGTTTACTACACAATTTACAATGTATTCAACCAAATAGGAGTGAATGCATTTTACTATAGACTGAGGCAACACAACATTGGGGATTAGTTTGGCAATCACACACTCAGATTTTGATTAAGTTCTCAATACTTGGTTCATGATTATATTGTTGGATACTGCGGTCTCAAAGATGGATTGTTTGATTGATGTCTCCAGAAATTCTGCCATTGAGGCTTGATTTCTACTGTATCAGACATCTGATGCGCAGAAAACTGACAATGTAATGGTTTTTAACTCAGTTATTGTAGAGAGGCCAAAATTAATTTCTATCACAGCAATACAGGCTGAACTGGAAGGAACTAAACACGGTAATAAAAACATGCAATACGAAAACAATATGTGAGTCACACAATAGTTAATGAATAGAAACCAAAACTGCTCAAATTCAAGAATGCCCTGTCCATTTGTGCCTACATTTTATCTATATTATTTTAGACTCCATGTTTCTGTGGTTGGAGTTAAAGAAATACTATAGAATATTGCACTATTCATAGTCTCGACAGTCAATTTTAAAGGACCTATATAAGAAAACACTGCAGTTTTTAGCCCTCACTTCTCATATCATGATTATGTAGCAACTACGGTGCAAAAACAGATATCAGTCAAATCAGTCAAAACAGAAATTTGGAAGAAAAAAACATACAAATTATATTAATGGACCTAAAGGAAGGAAAGTCTTAGTCTTCCTCCAATGTACATTAAACCAATCAGTCACTATGGTAATGTTTTATCATTTAAATTGGTTTTTTTATGTATTACATATTTATGATGTATTTTTATATCTTCAGACTGTATTGACTTCTTTTCATAACATAACAAGCATGTTGAAATCTATGTCAGATGTTCTCCTCCCAGTCCTCCAGGACCCTCTGCTTGTCCATTGTTTTCTCCTCTTTCAGTTCCCAACACACCTGATCCAGTTACCTGACTCAGGTGTGCTGGGAGCTAGAACACAACAAAATGTCTGCTGGCTATGGGTCCTCCAGGATCATGGAAAGAAACCAACAGATAAATGGATAAAAGAGAATTTCTAAACATGAGCTGATGATGCAAATCAGTTGCTTGCATTTGCTGGCTTTTGGCTGTCAGTGAGTGGGGTTTTGCTTTCCACAGTGTTATTTAGAGCACCAGAATTTAGCCTTGGCAGCATAGGAGAAAATATCACAATAGTATTTCTATGTGAGTAATGCACTTTGCAAAATGGTATCACTGCATAGTGTGTATATTCTTGGGAGTTGTATTACCTTTGTGAGCCATATTTATCAACATAGGTTCAAATATTGTTATTATGCAAAAGGCAAACATAGAACTGAAGAATATAAACCTGTATGTTGATATTTCTTTCTCATCTTATCAGTTTCACCAGGGAGGGGGCACAAAAAGAAAATTCAAAGTGGTCTCTCTGATTTATTTTTAATTTAGCTTGTTTCATAAATCTGCTTTGGCTACAAATAAAGTGTTTAAACAAATACTTATTTAAAAATGGTAGATGATAAACATTATTTTAATATACTTTAATATAAGTTTAATATGCAATTTCATATAAGGCTCACAATTATCTTATTGTAATATAGTTTATGGCCTTCTGAAGCTACTTAATGAGTCGTTTGTAATGTCATAGAACAGAACTATCTCTATTGTCCATTGTATTCTTGTTTAGCAATTACTGCAGAGAAAGCTTGCAAAAGTGGACAAGGATCTGGGAGGCAAATGGAGGGGGAACACTTACTGGCTACATAGGGAGGGCTTCACCCAGCCCCTTGCCACAAACACTGATAAATAACCCATGCCCAAATGTGTAAAATCATCTGTCTCAAACATGTCCTGTGCACTCTACTAGACACTGGTGGACTTGTAGCTATATAAATGCTGGGCAACGACTAAAATTGTAATCGCATTGTTATATGCAAAAGTAAATTATTCAAAAGAAGTGTATTGCGCACTTTTGAATTATTTAATATTTATATTACTGCTATATATATTACTGCTATAGGAACAAAAGTCCAATAACATTTGGTTTGCAAGCACTTTAAACAAATGAACTTTTTAACAGCAGTGTTCCCTTTAACACAGTTACACAGCTGCAGGTCAAATATTTATCTAATCAAATCAAATATAAAACCAAAGCTGTTTGTCCCTGCCATGGTATTCACATTTTATCTAGTTTGTTATAGAAAAACAAGTTACCCTCAGAGTCCAGAGCATAGGAGGGATGGAACCTTTATAGCAACTGCAAAGGAGGACCAACTCCATATGAAAGTCTATGCATCTGAATGCAGTGTTATTAAAGTCCCTGTTGGTGTAATGGTCAGGCGTTATGGTCAAGCATTAACGTGTCCAGCCCTACTATATATATATATATATCTGTCTGATGCAGCTGTGCAATGGATTGTATGGCTGTGGTTATCCTCACGTGGTTGTACTCTTCATTTCATATACATTTTACAGCCTGAGGCATGGATGAGAACTATCATTCTTTACTATCAGAAAAGAATGCATAACATCTGGATATCATCCTATGGCACTCTCTCTGTCTCTTTTCCTCTCTCTGTTTTGGGTCATGCCCTGTGACCTGTCCCATCAAACCTGGAGGCAATGAATCGAGTGTGGTGTAGTTTTAGAGGCCAAAAAGAGACTGGCCAACATTTTACATGCTTTGAATGTTCCAGGACGGCGCTTCTCATTTCAAACAGAACAGAGCACATAATGTATACAAAGCCACTTGCTAAACCTGCTGCATTTACATCTGCATAGCATCAAATGGAAACATCACCCTGTCACTGTGCCTGCCATAAGCTTTGTAACACCAGACCAATCTGGTTTAACTGTTTTATTGAGCAGTACCTTGGTCCTACGCTCAGTATTGTGTAAAAAATAGTTATCGTCTGCTCAAATGAAGAGCTAAGTTTTGATGGAAAAAACAGCGCGTAGAAAAACACAGTCGACAGATAGCCAGTGGAGTAATAACTAGAAAGAGGTTGGCTTGTATTTGATATTGTTTTCAGGAAGCCAGAACCGGACTGAGGTAAGGGAGCGAAGCAGTGGGAGGCAGTTACTGCTCTCCAAGCGGGATTTGTCTGCTCTCTCCGCTTGTCTGAGAACCTTCCGCAACACCTCCCCATCTCAGCATGTCCACTGATCAAAAGAGCACCTCTCTGTCTGTCCTCACACTCACCCATACACATACACACAGGAAACTGCAGTGTCAAAAACAAAAAGGCAAAAAAAAAAAAAAAAAGATGATAGATTGGTGATTCTTAACCTCGAACCTGGAGGCACCCCTGTCCTGCATTATTCAGTGTATTCCAGTTCTTACACAGCCAGTTCTACCCAGGAAAGACGATAATTAGTTGGTTAGTTGGATCAGGCATGTTGTGTTATATGGGTGATAAGGTGATGTAATTGCATATCAGCAGTGTCTGACCAGTGAGATGCGAGTGATGCTTCATGATAATCACCACGTTGGGACAGAAATGAAGGCTAATATATATATATATGAATCCTAATGGTTCAAATGTGTTTAGATATAATTCCAATGTCTTTTTTTAACAAAAGCAGTTAATGTTAAAAATTCTAAATAAATGCTGAAGACAAGAAAATTTGTGATCTAGAGTATAATTTAATGCAAATGATTCACTTAGATGATACTCCTTTAAAAGGAATCTTCAATGGGACATTGCTAATGATTATACTTGGTTAAAGTAATATTTAATAAAGCAAGGTTTTTTGTTGCAAAAAATCTTACCACTTTTCAGTATGAAAGTTCTGTCACATTTTATAATGCACTGATTACCTAAATAAATTAAAATGTATCATGTTATAGTATATGAATCAGATACACATAAATCACAAACTTGTTGGCCTCAAATAACCTCAGACACAGATGTGGAAAGGTGACGAAGAAGAGTGAGTGGAAGTGTCTGTTTACTCTAGAGTGTGCGCTGGGATAACCTTTGACCGGGTGTAAAAGCACAGAGCTGTACTGCAGGTGTCAAGTCCACCAAAGTGCTATTAAACTCTCCAGAGTATTTTGCCATTGTCACAAATAAAAGCCGGCTGTTCCGGGCTGAGCCTAGATGGAGTGCTTCATTAAAGCCATGTCCTCAAACACTACAGCCCTGTCGAAAGCCTCCAGCAAACTTGCAGAAGATCTGTACTTCTCGGTGAAAAAGGCCTTGATACTGGGGTGATGCTGAGAACAAGAACACACACACATTCACACACACACACACACACACACACACAGCCACATGGCAATACCTGCCCAAGACAGTTGCACTCCTGACAGTTTTCTCAGGATCAGACCTATTCTTAAAGACCCAAGGATGTTTGTCCGTCACCTCAGGTAGTCAATGAAGCAGGAATCCTAAGTCCCCAGGCCACGTGTTATCACTCGAGGCACATTCAGAGATAGGGGCATGCTAAACAGCCAAATGCTTTGCTATAAAGCATGATTAAAACAAAAATTAGAATTTCACAACAAAGCTGTGACCCCTTTTACGTTGGTTCAGGGTTATAATTTATATCAACAAGGCTGTAATTCCAATACATATTGGAATATATTCCGATCTCACAATGCTTCCCCAGTGTAAAGTGTACATTTGTTATACATTAACACACCACAGCACTTTTCTGCGTTTAACCCATTCACCAAGCGAAGCAGTGGGGAGCCAGGAACGCCTGTGGAGCAATGTGCGGGTACCTCAGAGGTGCTACGACCATTCCTGATTAACAGGGGTAACACCCTAACCACCCCATTATGAGCACATATATAAATAAGAAACAAATTTCCTGTGTTACAACAGGCAACCACTCACTGCTGTCTGAAACTGTAATAAATAAACACAGTCATAATTGTAATCATAATCTCAATTCAACTCAACAGACTCCTGTTTTTATTACTGCCAGTTCTAGCATCACAGTGTGTGGTTTGTCTATGTGGTATTGTTGTATGCCAGCAGAAAGAAATGCTTGGTTGTGGATACAATAAATGACAATGGGTAACAATTTTTTATGAAATCACACCAGTTTTTCCTCCCTTCAGTGGTTCTATAGATAAACAAAACTTTTATGTATACTTTTCATTATAAGGTTGTTGCAATACTACTATTATTTTCATATTAGTCTCACTGATGCGTGTGTCTCACGCTCAATGTGTGACAGTTGGCAACCCTGTTATCTACATGTATAACAAACAAACAACTTAATATGCAAAAGTTATAAGTATAACAAAAGACCGTCAGCCGAGCAGCCAAGCTGAGTTTTTTCTAAAAGTGGCGTTTCTAACGAAACCCTTGAAGCTACATGAAAATAAACGTTACTACCAAAATGAGCATGCCGAGATTGTATAAGAAACACTGCAAAATGTAATGAAACAAATTTTTGTTGTCTGGTCTGAGAAACACTGTAATGTCTCTCTCATTATTTGCAAATGTATTAAAAAGTGGAAAACTAAAATGCAGTATAAGTGTTGCTTAGGCTCACTGTGCCTTTTGTAGTGTTATGAAAATGATCACTTTATGAATGGTTAAAGTCTTGTGATGCTTTGATAAATTTCATAGTTAACTGTTATATACAGCAATATGGCTTATGTTTGGATTACATGGTAATGAGACTGTCTTGCTTTTCCCATGTGTGTATTAGTACATTTGGAAAGATTTTAGAATATTTTCCTTTTTGTGTGTGTTGACTCCATAGCTACATGCCTTGATGCATTTAAAACAATCCAGCCAAACCACTAAAGTTGGTGGTCTGAGGCACATATTAGCTATATTTCATATCAGTATAAATGCGTCTGTCACTCTAAGACATTTGAGCAGAGCAAGCTTTGGTTAAGTTTTGGACTCCAGTAATATTGAGAGAATTTGTTCTGAAGATTTGTTCTGTTGAAATCTTGGGGATGCATGTTCTGCATGTGGATGGGTTTCTGTAAAAATGTGAAGATACATATTCTGCTTGTTTCTAAGTTTCAGTTTGTTTAATGCTATCACGGGGGAATGATTGCGTCTTCTTTTAAGCCTTGGTTGTTGAGGTTTCAACCATCTTTTCAAGGCTGCAACCATGTTTTGTACAGAAACAAATGAGATACAAAGTACTGGAATATGGGCTACTTTACATATCATAGAACTATTACATGCAAGTGACTACCCAGCATACATACATCCTATCAGGATTTAATCTAGATACAATCCAGTCCAGTCACATGTTCTTAAACCATTCGACACTCTTCAAAACAAAGGAGCCAGCATGGGTTGTACAGTGGATATTTGCTTTAAATGAGATGAATGAAGGACCTCCACACAGTCAAAAGGCTCATCAAATTTAAGAACTGTCCAGCTAAACCGAAAAACGCTTGTGAAACTTTCTTGTTAAGCGTGCAGGACTGATAGAAACTGTGCAGAAACGTACTGTGCTGGTAGTTTAAAAGCTCTGTCTGTTCTCAATGAACTGAGTGGCCTGTTAAGGTGCGCTTAATAAGAGTTATTGCGTGGAACAGTACAGACGGACCGTATCACATTTCTCCAGTGAACAGTAATCTTTGAACGTGTTCGTGTTATGTTCAATCAGATGAGGCCTGCCAGACTATTGATCTGTTTATGAGAGTCCATTCCTTGCTCTCAGCTAGACTTTCTGGCTTTCTTTAGACTTTCTGCAGAGGGAACATACTGCATTCCAATGCAAGGAGGAAGGCACAGACATCGAGAACCAATAATCCCATCAACGGCAGATCTACGCAAAGCTTCTCCCCTTTTGCCGCCACTAAGTACCAGGATGGTCTTTAAATATACATCACTAGGTCTGACCACTTAGCTCTAAGCACAAATCAAAGGCCCTGACACACCTCTTAAAACACCCTAAAGACGTGTACGCGCTTCCCAAGGGTTGGCACTTAGTGCTGGCTCTGCATCTACAAAGCTGGGCCTAGAGCTCCTTCTATATCTTTAATCTCCAGCCTCACTCTTTCTGCAAACAGGAACTTAGGCCCTTAGAGCAGTTCAGCAAAGGCACAGGTTTCCTCTTATTTCACTGAGAGACAAGTTCATATGTGAATGAAAAGCACTAGTTTCCAGGCTGCACAATATATTGGTTAATTATTACAGCAGCCTTTGCAAGACTGATCTGTCATAACTGTTGTGAAAACCTCATATATCAAAAATGGTAGCTTTAGGTTTTTTGTGAAAAAAAACTTCTGGAACAGTCTGCAAAGTGGTGTGAAATGGATAATAAATACCTTAAATATAGTCAATATGTCTAATATTTCTAATTTTGAGATTGTTGTGAGATTCCAGGAGTAGCGTCACTCCCCTGGAACATAATTTTGATTGTTTCCAGAAATATTACAGGTAAAGGGTGTTTTGCATCAACAATGACTAAATTAAGTAAAGTATAGAGGTAATCAAAGATCAATGTGTTAATCAAAATGCTCTATTTCAAGTGTAAACCAGAATCTACCTCTATATTAAAGTGGCACCGAAGTGAGCTTTTGGTCACAGCAGCATTTGTGGCATAATCCAATAGTGGTGGCTTATTAAACTTGACTGAATCATTCCAAAAGAAACCAAAGGTAAAGGCCACTCTGACTGTAAAAGTAAGAGTGCACTGATCCTTGAACAGAATTTTCACTCTCTGTGTTTGCGGTACCTTTGCTCATAACCAAGTCCAGCCTCATTGTCTTATTGTGGTGCAGTGCTGTACCTCTCCAGGGCTATTTTCCTTGAATTCCCGCCCTTTCTTTTCATTCAGTGACCTCAAATTAACATTTAAGTCCTTGGAGCACCGTCTTCACCTTTGGCAGGCCACACACATATGCTTTCATAGAGAAATAAATAAATAAATGTGGCTGGTAGTGTGTGTGTGTGTATGTGTGTGTGTGATAGATGGTGTCCTTGCAGGACTCCAGTTGTGATGAGGCCACCATAGCTGCATTTGTTTTTTATGACACCATGCATCACAACATGCTGAAGCTGTCCTCAGCACTGAATGCAAAGTTCTACATAGAGGTTCCTGAGTTACAGGGTCTAAATTACAACCACCAAGGCCTTGGCAATATCCAATAATGGAGCCAAGGGCAGGTCCATGACAGACAGCCTAGCCTTGTCGGTATTTACTGTTTTAAATGGACTACACAAACAAAAGGCATTTTTGTTTTGAATGTTATTGAATATTCAATCCTGTATAAAAGCTAGAGACCACTAAATGGCCATTAAGTACAAGTTTATTAAATTTTACAGATACATTCAGCAGAAAATGACACATACTACTGTAATAGAAAATGACACATACTACTACATTTTAAGAGGAAAAAATAACAAACTTATAATTTCTTAACATTAGTACACAGTAATCCCCCAGTTTTATCAGGAGTGACACATTCAGTCACAAGCGGACTTTTTTGAGAACCAAACTCATAGTTTTACATGAAAATCCCCACAATAACGCGGAAACTGCAAATATCCTCAGCCTTTTTTTGCTTTTTTGTGGCAATAAACATATTTTTTCTGGATGTTTTCAAAAAAACCTCACCGCGGTCCCAATTTTATAGGCATTTTTAGGCATTTTCTTTACCAAAACACAACACCAGAGTTTTCACTATATGCGTGTGCTCTTGGAACATAACTGTATATCAATGTATGGTTCTCCTCTCAAGTGGGCCAACAAGTTTAGTCCCTGGTGATGTCTTAATCATCCATGACAGGAAGTCCAAAAGAGCATAAAAGCCCTTGCTTTCTGTGGGTGTTCACCATGTCCTAAAGTCACACAAGCTAGCACAGGTATCTGTTCGCTGACATAACAGAATTGGCATGATGTTGCTTCAGTGGCCGCTCAAAAATAAGTGCCTTAAGTCACTCAGAAAAAGCATAATAGCCTTCACCCTCCCAGCTTGGTAGCATTGTGTGAAAGGGGAAGACCAATGACAACTACACATCTTTTCAGACCCACATCATTTCAATGCTGTTTATCCAGTATGGAACATTTGATGGCAGTTTCCTCATTTCTTCAAATCATTTTTTGACTGAAGCTTTTAAACTCTTGCTTTATTTTCTATGAAGTGTGGTCTTTCTTGTGTTGTTCCCATTGGCCTAACTTGATTAGCTGGTGTTCTAACAATGACAAGTTAAATGTGCTCCTGTAGTTTTCTTTTACCCGTTTCTTTTGGCAGGTTCACACTCATCATTTTGGATCAGATATGCTTTCATCATACTTTTATGCTTCTATTGATTTTCTCATTTTATCCAGTAAGAACAGATGAAGGTGAGACGGATACATTTTTGATTCTGATGTTGCTCTCTCATTATGATATATAGACTTTGACATCCACCGCTTCTCTCTCTTTCTCTTTCTCTTTCTCTCACTCCCTCTCTCTCTCTCTCTCTCTCTCTCTCTGAGAGCCATACAAATGATGGCAGCTGTCAGACAGATGGACAGTATTTGGTTTATGGGATTGTAGTATAAAGCAGGAATGTGTCTGCGTAACCTTCAGAGCAATGGGCATTAATGAACGCTCTCTATCTGACCACAGTAAAAACCCTCAGTTCTACAGCTCTACAGTCTAACAAACTCTGTCAGATCACTCTGGCTCAGAATGCAATTTGTTCATGAAAAAGGTCTGTCATTGCCTGTGACAGCACTGCTATTGGACGTCATTTCACAACAACTCTTCTACACCTTCCTCTCTGTTTTTAATCGACATGGCCTAGTTAGCAATGAGATGACAATGAGATATATATATATAAGCAGAGATTGATATAAGTGGTACACAACCCCAAATAGTTGTAAGTGGTATGCAAAATGCTCACCTGTGTTGAGTCTTCACAGCGCAAATGCGTACCTAATTTGTGACTTCATACTGCGTGCATAACCCTCCGGAACCACACCTAGACAAAGACCCAGACACAGACACCCCACACAACCAGACCCCGGCAAGCACAGCCCCTCCACCCCCACTGGACCTCCAAACACACAGGTTATACATTTGTTTTATCATTAAGAGATTGTGAGGTTGATTCTTGGCATTTCCAAAGCCATGCATGACCAGGAGTCTGGAAGAGTACAATCGGGCTCGCCTTGCACTCGTTGGCCCCAGGATAGGCTTCGGGTCGCCACAACCCCAGTGCAGATTAAGCGGTTACATACATTCAGTTTTGAATTTGAGCCCTATTGAGCCCTAAGTGGAGATGGATATGCTACTCAGAGCCATGCGCTAATTAGCCACAGTCATATTCTCTTCTGTAGGATTAACCAAGCCTCTGGCTTGGAATGGGCTGCCACTTTAATGTAGTTGCTCAGGTCCTGGCTCTGGACAACTATTAACCAAATGACCAAAGGGGTCTAACAAAACTCAGCCTAACCAGACCTGCGAAGCATTACAGACAATGCGATTAAAATGTTGGCCCAACATTGAGAAAGCACACACGCCCTGGAGTTTCCAAATAATTACAGGGGAAGTAATCTGGCAGCAAATGACTCTGGAACCCCTGTGAAGTCATTAGGTAATCTCATTAGATAGTAATGACCTCATTGGGTGTGTTCCTTTACGTCCTGACCCAGGGGCCTCTCAGAGGCCAGCATGTGAGTAGAGGACAGGATGTGATGGGGGTCTGTTTTTTTCATGCCACCCATCCATTCTATTTTGGCCACAACAGTCAGACACAAAAGAGCCGCTGAATTGAATCTGGGACCGTTTTTGGTTTTTTTTTTCAACTGTCAAAAGCACAGCACGATGCAAAGTGGGGAAAATAGGCTGCTGTGGAATTGTGATCTGTGCTTAGACTGTCTCTCTGAGAACAGAGCTTCAGTCTCCTGGGAGAGTGCTCTCCTGCAATTAAAGGAGAATTTCAACTCAAATCAATAATTTAATATTTGATTCATTACTGTGAAGACAGTGGAATTAATCTAACAAATATTTGCAGTGTCATCTGTAGGGGGTGTCAGTGCACTGTAGCATTGTTCCAGATAAACAGATCCGATTTCACTCATCATCTAATACTCCGCCTTATTTGAAAATAATTAGGTTTGCTAGAGCAGAGAAAATGCAAAACTCTGCAAGCCCTCCATGACTTCCTGTTGCCATGCTACTACAAAACAAAGCTTATGTAAAGGTAGAACAGCACAAATGATTGTTTCCTAAACATTATCCTGGTATAGGTCTATGCAAATGAAGCCAGTCACCATGTCTGACTAATCACTGTCCCACATAAGTATTTAATTAGATGGACTGGTCTGATAGCAGGTGTCAGTGTAGGCTTGATAGCAAATGTCAGCCTTCATATTGGAAGTAAAAATGAATAAATCTGAAATAAACGAAATGAAATAAACTAAACTGCAACAATAAACATTCTTTAATTAACCACATTTAATTATGGTTCTGCAAAATTGCATCAGATACAATTTATGTCTTATTTATGTTGCTAAAGCTATTGGCTATGGGCACAGTTTCCAAGCAGCTACAGTTTTGCTTGCCTGCCCATTTCTTAAACAAACAATTGTTGCAAGAAATATTAACAAGCAATCAGCATTTACACAAAAGGAAATACAAGCATATACGCTAATGTTAGTTTTCTGTAGTTTAGTCAGTGGAGCTGAGGGGGGAAGCTGAGACAGGTTTAACAGTCTAGCTAGCCAATTTATTTGATTCAAACACATTTAAAATGTGTTTATAAACTTGTATACAAATGGGTAACCAACTATATTCAATAAAGTAGCTAAATAATAATGAAAATACAATGATTTTGAAAGGTTTGTTTTGAACTTTTGTATAATCACTGTAAGCTGACTCCATATCTGACAACCATTTTTTCATAGCTAATCCAAATATTCTTTTAAGTACTTCAGGTAAAGTATTTCACCAGATCCTCAGTGTAAATTTTCTCCAGCATCCCTAATGCAAATTTGTATTTAATGTGCAAAGCTGAAATTCCCTAAGTGATGCATTTTGCAGCTACGAATTTTATACTGAATGGTTAATCACAACGACTGCATTCACTTCCTTATCTTGAGACACAAAGTCACGTAACGCAAACCGCCGACCGCCCCGACAGCTCATTTCCCAGCTGCAGAGGGCCTAGTGAATGTTGGCTAGGAAGAAAGATTGTCTTGGAAGAAAGGATGCTTTAAATACAATATCTCAGAACTACGATATTCCCCTTGGTTCCTTCTGCGGTGTCTTTGCTCTGTCAACTTGCCACATGCACTGCCTCAAAACAAAGTCTCCCGATTTGTCTGGATTTCACTTTCCCACTTTCTCTCTCCCCTGACCTCAAGCTCCCTCTCCTTCCTTCCCTCTTCATCTGCATGCCCTCATATTACCCGTGTTCATCTCCAGCAAGGCTGCTGCTTAACTACAGTATGGCACACTCAGCTTTTCCCCGTGCCAATGAATCTCTCTGCCAAGCCCCGACTGTTTGTGCAGCACGTTGCGGTGCTTTACCTGCCAGGAATCAAGGAGCACTAGTCATCCATCTTCAGGGCAGACTTTGGCACAGTGGATGTTAAATTAAAAACGTATAGCCCAGAGAACTGGGTCATATGCACTTTAAGTGTTGAAGACACAGCTTGGAAAATGAACATCATCAATCAAGGAGGAACGTGTACAGTGCTTTGTGAACACTACTCAGCACTGCCATGGCCAATTATAAGAAGGGACACTGTTTTTCTCCAAACACAAACTATCGGAAAAGTGATAGCACCGCTGGGGAAAACAACTTTTATTTATATTTTTTGTCTCACAGCTTTTATTTTAATGACCTTTCAGACAGCTCTGTTTCAGGACATCAGCTTATAGTTTTTAGCTGATCTCACATATTACCGCATCGCAATTACACATTTTGTCAATGAAACTGATCACAGATGGTAAGATAGACATGTAGTTCTCAGGCTGAGATTAGTCTCGTTTGGGCATGTAATAAATCCTACAGCTTTTAAAGCAGACGTTCCATTTTCCCTGTCATGTTTGATTGAAGACTGTCATTTCAGAAGATGCCAGAGATGTCAGATAGTAATATAACACCGCCACATTAATGGTTCTTACGTTTTGGAGCCTGAGGATAGGATATGCTCGAAGTAGTGCTGAGTAAACAATATATGACACTGCAGGCACACTGTGCATCGCTGTCCTTGCCTTATAAAAGAGAAGGAGGACACATAAAGAGAATGCTTTTGTAATGAAACACCCAATTAAGGCAGAATGACTATGCACAATTATCATTTATTTGCTGAATTACATAGCTTTAAAAAATAATAAAAATGTGTCATATGCAATAGTTTGGGGACCCTTTCAGTCAATCCATTAGTCTTTTCCTTTTGTAAGAGCTTATTCGATGAACTAGGCCTTAATCAAAATCAGGTGTAGAGCGTAATAAACCCTTTCAGTATAAACCCTTTTCAATCACTGTGCACTGTACTCAACAGAAAAGGACTCAGAAAGAGGCAGAAAGAGGATCTAAAGCTAAAGATAGCTGACTTTTACAATGCAGGAGAAGACTATAAAATATATCAAAACACTTCCTTCTTGTAATAGTCACTGTCAAAAATGTTCAAGTTAAGCAGAACTGTCAGGGTAAGTTCTGGAAGGCCTAGGAAAATCTCAGAAAAAAGAGACACTTGTAGAAAGCTCAGGTATGCAAAGCAAAACTCCAAAATCATTAGATCACTGTGCAGTGTAGGTGCCCAAAAATAATCTACATGGTCATCAGAAGATGACTTTTACTATGATCTCATCATAAAAGCAGCAACCCTGTTTGTCTATTACTGGAAACAATCAGCAAAGGTTGCTTTGAAGCAAAAAAAGAGAAACATTTCATTAAAAGATAACCTTGCTAGGTGCTATACAACCTCCTATGCAGCTGTGTGGGAGCCAGGAGTACAGAAAATGTTATGGGGAGTATCTACTTGCATTACACTTACCTAGCACTTAAGATATAGCACTTAATATTCTCCTCTGGTTCTCACACTGTCCTGAAACTTAAATGTGTCCTCTTTTTGTTGGCCACTCTGGATAAAAGCTTTTCCCAAAAGATTGTAACATAACGTAATGTAAAGTAATGTAATGTAATGAACAGAGAGTGAAATGATTCTAAAGTGCATCGACAAATTATAGAAAATATTACATAGTCAGAACTTCTTCAAGAAACAAAAGATCAAAATTTTGCAATGGTATTTTATCAGACTTGAATAATAATGAACAGTATGTAATTAGATTATAAATATACTGCGCATGCAAGACGACCTGGGAACATTCCTGGTCAAGAACACTTTATCAGCATCCCTCCACTGCATCCATCAAAGGACATGCACCACTGCAGGACCACTGCTGTCCAGATATTACAGTGAACCGTTCTCATCACTGCAGTGATACCAGCATCATAATAGCAGTGTGAGTTGTTCCACTATGAGTGTATCAGGCACAGCGGTGCAGCTGGGTATTTTACCCCAGGGCTTGAAGTGGTTCGATGCACGCAAATATCTAGCAATAATGGTTCAACAGTCAGAAACTAGCCACTGATAAAAAGCTAGAGGTTGGCTAACATACTGTGCATGGACAAACAGTTCTGATATTTCTACTGTGTACCAACAAAGTATGAATATCTAATAAATTGTTCTCAAAGTTGAGACAGTGCATAATAACAGCAGTACTGCACTGGCTGATACACCGGCTTCTTCCTGTGATGAAAACGGTCAATGACATTTGGTGTTTGATGTGCCGTTTGTAGTATTCTAAACCATGCGATCAGGCGTATCCTTTTTACCCATTCAATAAGAAGCTTTTCATCTTTTGTGGGATCACAGCATTCATGTAAACTGAACGTGTGTCAGGACAGTTTGAGGTTGGGGGTGATCATCTGTGTTTTTTGCTATAACATATGAGCTGACGTCTTACTTACTTACCCTTTTGCTCACAGGCAGTTTTCTGTCTGAGCTTTGGGCAAACATGATCCCTCTTGTCTGAGAGGATTTGCATGTAAGCTGGTCTTACTGACATATGGCTCGGTAACTGACGCTACTCTGCTTTGACTTGACTTGTGACCTCCACTGGAACGGCACAAGGAATGACAGGTGGTCAGAGTGATGGATGTGTGTGTGTGTGTGTGTGTGTGTGTGTGTGTGTGTGTGTGTGTGTGTGTGTGTGTGTGTGTGTGTGTGTGCGTGCAAGAATGAAGGAACCTCATTAATCTAGGATGCTTCAAGGTGGTCTAAACCTTACCAGCAGCTCTAGTTGCCACTGTATAACAGTGGTTAGCAGTCTGGAAATGTGCATATTTTTTTGTTTTTTCTACTTATTTTACTTGGACTGTGCTAGTGGTGGAAAAATATATCATGATATTTAATACATAGTATGATTTATTTCCTTACTGGATATGTATGAATAGGAAGTACAAACCAAAAACAGACCAAAAAACAATAAATAATTTTTTACTCAAAATTAAGAATCTACGCATAGCTAGCCTTTCAGGGATTCAACGTTATCTAGTTTTAATTAAATGAACTAGGATGCATTTTCAGTACTGTTTCCACCTCTGATCAGAGAAGGCATTTGTATGTACTGGTATATCGAGCCTGAGCCAGTCTTATTATAAATTTAGCCAAAAATGTTATGAGGAGAGTGTGTGAGTAACTTGAACATGGTACTATTAGGCACTTAGCTTAAGTGAAGCGATTCAAGTATTTGTTTTTCATGTACAGTATCGGTAACAGCCAGCACTCAATTTTTCAATATCAGGATAAGTATCAGAAAAGGAAGTGATATTGTGCCACGCAGCCCATGATGTTCCAATTCTGTAATTTATTGTGATAATGAAAAAGTACAGTCATATCATTCACCCTTAACATGCCTTTTACTTTGCCAAGTGCAGTGCAATATGCCAGATGCTGCAATAGTTTTCAACATTAGTCAGGACCATTGGCAGTAACTGTTGAGTCAATTTGTAACATAGCTCTCAGTGCACAAGTGCTAGTGTATGAAAGAGCAGCCACAGAACTAATTATTCGCTTAAAGTCCCTTTTCCTGATATAGTTGTGGCCTCTGAGCCCATTTGCCACAGGAGGGCTACCGGCGTAAATCTGTGTGACAGGCCGGGAGCCGCACAGAAGCTGTCCACATCATGCACAGCAGCTTTGAGACTTGTACCCTCATCAATCTGTGGCGTGAGCTGAAAGTTGCCAGAGGGAGTGAACCCACGTGTGTGTGTGTGTGTGTGTGTGTGTGTGTGTGTGTGTGTGTGTGTGTGTGTGTGTGTGTGTGTGTGTGTGTG
>JBBJLR010000153.1:20145376-20156866 GCA_037577145.1 Brachypetersius gabonensis
ATAATCTAGGACTAGGCTTAATCCCTGTCTGGGAAACCGGCCCTAAAAGTTTAGGATGTATTTACAAACATGATTTGGGTGGCTGTTGTTATTTGGATTATTGTTAGCAGCGTCAAGTCAACACAATACTGCACAAGTGCCAAAAGGACTGCAAAAACGAATACATAAGCAAACAATACAATAGAACAGGAAAGAAGAGAGTACAGTGCAGCAAAAAACAAACAGAAACATTGCTGAGGGAATAAAGTATTGAATATGGCCTGTATATTTTTCAGGATGGCAAAAATGAGAAGAGACTATTGGAGAGATGTGTGGGTCATCCACAATGCTGCTGGCTTTGCAGATGCAGTATGTGGTAAATTTGGGAGAAAGGGGAGAGAGACCCTGATTATTTTTTTCATCTGCCCTCACTATTCGCAATTCCTGAATGATGCTTAGAATGCTCTCAATGTGGAATGTGGTGAGGACTGGGGAGGTTTTTATGTGCTTAAGAGTGGGCTTAACATGATAAGTGGTCTGTATGCTGAGATTATCATAACAGAGATGTGATCCAGTTTGCTGAAATAGGGCTGAGGTTCAGATCTGTAAGCACCAACTACATTTACATTTACATTTACGACATTTATCAGACATTTACCAACTATGTTTGTATAAATGAGATCCAGCACATTCACATTCTGGTGGAGTTTAGGGAGTACTGACTTGAGATCGGATAACCTCTCCAGCAACAATAAACAGCCCATTTAGGTGTGAGTTTTGTAGTGATGGCCCTGTGAAGTTATCAGATTGTGTTATTTGTGTTAGCATGGGGTGGTGTGTACACTGCAACTGTTTGCACGCTGAGGGCTGGATAACAGGCCTCTTCAGCAGAGGGCAACGACCATGTCTCTAAATGGATCATCAATGGTCACCTATGGTCACCTATATCACCAACTAATACAGGGTTAACTTATAAGTCTGCCTACAGGCTGCATTGTCAGAAGTGAGTCCTACTGTTGTAAAAAACATCCTAGTTGATTCTTTTTGCGTAATTACAAAACAGAAAGCCTCTCTGTGTTCATTCTATTCTGCTGTTGTTATACTCATTAGTGACTGCTCTCCTTACTCAAATTTGACTACTGTAGTGTTGCACAACTCATCCCTGAGTGCTCTTAGCCCTGCAAAAGCCGTTGCCTATGGTCCAGCAACAGACCTCCTGCTGCTCCTAAACTAATCTGTGTCTTTTCCAGACAACCGTAATGTGTTCGATTCCTCCCCCATGCCCACTTTTCATTTTCATGCACAGTTAGAGGCTCACATCCCCATTCATGTCCACACAATGAGACTGACGCTGTTATAAAATCCTTCATCATTCCCAGGCATTAAATGTGCTGCCAAATTCTTCAGCCAAAGCAAGAGTGGAGAGACAGGGACTATGGCAGAGAGAACTATGATGAGAATAGATGCACAGAAATGGAAGCAATGAAGTAAAAAAAAAGGGGGGAAACTACAGGGCATGCATTTGGAGATGTGACCGGGACCGATCATAGAGGCAAACAAATCCTTGTGTCCCTTTTTCCCCATCTGCTGAGACAAACACCTGCTTTATCTGTTGGATCCTGCTAAAACACAATGAGTCCGGATCTGTTAACTACAGAGCCCCTCCAGTGACCTCCTTTCTAAATGAAAAACAATGCATGGCTACAACTTAAAAACAACCTTGTGTAAACATGATCCTAATTTGTGGGCATGACTTCAGAATTGGTAAGTCGTGATTCTCAAGTAAGTACAACTTAACTATATCAACCACTTTTTCCTGTGATAAAATGATCATGTTCCCATGGTAATAAATTGTGGCTACAGGTTGCTAATCTTGGTTCTCACTCCTTACTATGCCACAGTCAGGAATTAGGATCTCGTTCTCACTCTTCAGAAAGTTATTTTAATTAAAAAATTATGTCACCAGCTGCGCTCTGTAGTTTTCCGGGATTTCTGCACAGTGTAACAGAGACAGCAGACAAGGACTGTGGAACACAGCAGTGCAAGTATTAGTGATTACCGCTTGCAGTACACTAGCAGTGAGACACAGTCTCACCATGGGAGGAAATGGTCAGACCTCCCCTACCCAGCTTTCTGATTAGACTCTGAAAAGTGTATCACAGAGGAACTACTGTACTTCACAGATAATAATCTGCACTACACACCAAAATGTATTTTTGAATGGTTGAAGTTGAACTACAGATATTTAAACTCTTTTCTCCCTTTTATTGTGTTAATAAGCAATGTGTTTCATACTAGTTTTTCTCATCTGATTTATAAGCAATATCAGCGTTATTTCCAAATTTTGACCAGAGGTCTTTGTAATGGAATAACTTTATTATTGGAACAAATCTCCTACACTGAAGAAAAAAGGAGATACAAGGTTTTATACTGACAGCAACAATATTTGACTAGGGGCCTATGCTTTAGGCAAAACCAATGATATTATTCTGTTCCACACAGAAACTGGGCTGTTATAATGCAGAAATTGCGAGGACTGAAGTGTTATTTTCCTGTCACAGGTACCGTGATGACACCAAACTACCTGCGCTCCCCTAAAATCAGCGTGTCTCCCTTCTGTGACTGCAGCAGCAGTGGCAATAGTAAAGAGGAGTGTGACAGATTCACTGAGTTCTTCACTGACAATGTCTGCCTCCGTAAGTAGCAACAATATACACTTTGTCTGTCTCTACTTCTGGTTGTCTGCTCTCTGCACCCTGTATCTGAGCTTTAAGTTCTTCTTCCTCCTTCATGTTCAGGTAGACGTCATTCTTCTTTACGTATTCTCTCTGTGCTTCCAGCTACTTTTGGTCACCTGTCAGTTCATATTTTTTCTATCTCTTCCTCCATTTCATTCTATCCTCAAGTTGCATTTCAGTTTCAGTTCCTCATGCTTCCTCTCTTCCTTGCCTGCAGCCACCCAGCAGCCTGTCACATTTCAGCCTCATTAAATTAAAGCTCTACTCAACATCAGGTCTGTTAATACAGTGGGATCAGGCAAGCTCTGAAGCTGCTGTGCATTCGACAGAGTAGATAAAAAGATCAGCACTGGAGCTGCAGCATTTGTTTGAGCCCATGATCTGCCTTATCAGCTCTGTTAATGAACATCCGAAGCCCCACTGATCTTCTCGCAAGGCCATGTGGCTAGAGATGGCATGATACCACGTTTTCTCCACCGTCTCCGAGACTGACACATTGAGTACCGTATATTCCGGCATATAAGACGACTTTTTAACCCCTTAAAATGTTCTGAAAAGTCAGGGGTCGTCTTATGCGCCGGGTGCCAGGTCGCCGTGTGTCACTGCCTTAAGCCACAATTACCTCCAGTGGAGAAAACGAATGCCGTGCGGCGTTGGGGGAAGCTTCCAAGTCCGGTAGTCGGGTGTTCCTGCACGGCTATTAGAATAGTGCGAGCGGCCAGTCGCGTGCCACACAGCGAGCGGGGCAGCGTCCTGGTTCGGCGGTCAGCTGACTGATGACGCGCGAGGAGCGTAGTGACGTTTGCTGGAGGAAACTGTGGGACGGGCTGGAGGTGGACTGCCCGATTACTGTGAAGCCAACAGTCATGTGACTAGGAACCAGGAGGCTGCGCTTGGCTGCTCATGACTTGCTCTCTCTATTGTTTATTTTCTTCCTACATCAGTTCCTATATCAGTTCCAGTTCCTATCAGTTCCAGTGGGGTAGTCTTATATGGCGAGTTTATCCCAAACTCTATATTTTAACTGGAAAAGTTGGGGGGTCGTCTTATACGCCGGCATATACGGTATGTGTTGATTCTGAGACTAATTCTCTGTATGATACCAACTTTATGTGGAAAAAACTAGGCTAGCAATCACAATCTGATATTTGTTCCAAATTTGTGCCAAATTTGTTCTGAAATATCAGAATCTTTCCTCATCTGTTCATAACTCAAATGAGATTTGTTTCTGTGTGTGCCATCGGCCCTAGAGGATGAGTTGAAGGACATTGCCTTAGAGGTTACAAAAAAATATACCGACTAAATGTTATTCCAGCAAGGAATTAACTGCATTTAATAATGTATTGCTGTGCAGGAGTCAGAGAGCACCAGTTCGTTTATTTCATTTCTGGTCACAACTGAAATTTGCAGGTTTAGATTTTTCCCATACTTTTTTCCACACCTCCAAAGTCTTGCAAATTCTAACCTGACATTACATTTCAGAGGTTCTGTGTTTGAGTGCAGTTTTTCTAGAAAGAAGCACTTGTGGAAATGTAGTCAAGTTGAAATGGCTACTCAAAAACAATCTCACTCTCTGGCCCTATAGGATTCTGCTAAGGTGGATATGAGGGCACAAAGATGGACAGCTCTCTCAGTGTCTCTCCCTCCATCTCCATCTCTCTCTCTCCCTCTCTCGTGTCTCATTAGTGAAGCTCAGTGTTAAAGCATGCTGACAGGTGTGGGGGAGCCTGGTCCATGCTACCACTGCGTGAGTGTTTCAGAGTCGGTGACAGAGCCTCTCTCAAGGCCCTCATGCCTCTATTCTGCCGTGGGCCACACACACACACACACACACACACACACACACACACACACACACTATTTCTATTGCAGCCAGGATCACGATAAAGCACCATCATTCTGATAAAACAGTTCAAACAGGGCCATCAACAGCATTAAATTAAAATACAACTGCTAGAATCTCACTGTTGAAATAACTGTGGTGCAGCACTCGTCTGGCATTACATTTTATAGTATGTGATTTCAACCAGTGTCAAATAATATCCTGTAGCTAAAATAACCATAAGTATGACCTAAAATAACTAAAAATGGTTTTTTTTTAAATAAATGGTACTTATGTATGTGTTTTGAAATGTCTTTAAAGACAAAGAGGTAAAAAATGTATAACACAGCATCTATTTGTATTAATATGACCTTTAACACATGCTGCCCTGATTATTAAAATAAGAGAAGTAGAGAAAGACTAAGCAGTTAAAATAAGCATTAAATTAATCAATAACCAGGTCTGTGGCTGATTATTTACCTCATGACTGATGTTCACAGACAACTGACAACTTCACAGACAAGTTCAAACGGTTTCACTGGTGTTCTGTACAATCAGCAGTGATTAATTATCAAAGTGGAAATATTTACATGTGCCGTATTTACCCAGCTGAAGGTCACTGGTTGTGCTGTCAGTGTTTTTGCCACGAATGGAACGGATTTCAGGGACAGAGTTTACATATTTACATGCATGGTGCTGTTCTTCATAGGCAATTTATTCAACTTGTCCCTCTAATACAAACAGGACTGTCCTAAGATGAAGGAGTTATACGTACTTTGGTACACTTGTAGCCTGAAGGGAGAATCAGCATCATGTTCACATGCAAATTTCCTCATGCTGTACACCATCTCCAGGAACAAGCTTTAGCTGGTACTATGCCAATATACAGAGAATCTTTTGTTTGGCTACCATGGGAAAAGATCCTTCCCCAAGTCTAATATACTGTAATGTTGTATTACCTCGCATTTATTTTATTCCTGTTCATCCACAGCACTCACCACCATCATAACGATTAGTGCCCGAAACAGAAGTGTGTTAAACATACAATCACTGACATTTGAAAATGTCAGGACATCTAACAGATAAAAGGTGCAAATACATTTTGAGGTTAATACACTTCAAACAGCTGTTCCTCTCATAGCAACAAATCTGCACCCCTGTGAGCTTCTTGCTCTGATTGTCAGGGCATGGATCTTAACCCTCTGTTATGTCTGTTGTTTTCATAGGTAACGCTATCCAGGCATTTGGGAATGGGACAGACGTTAGCGTGTGGCAGCCAATGCCTCCAGTGCAGACCACCACCTCCATAACCACCCCGTCCCAGAGAGCACGTGACCGGGACCGATCGTCCAATGCCCTGGAGCCTGGCTCCCACCCGGACCACCTTAACCCTGGAGATTCTGTCTACCAGTTCTGTGGAAGCCTGCAGGTCAGTCACTCTATTCAAACACATTTCATCCGCTTCTGTATCATCTACTAATTTTAATGCTAAATTAAGAAAAATATAATTGTCATTTTTAACATTATTAATGTAAACATCAAAATATAACTGCATACATTTTTTTTGTCTGAGAGCATTATTCATTTATAATTCATTTATAATATACATTTTATACAATGTGATTTCAAGATTTTTTTTACATTCTCTCACAGTGAGAATGTACCTACAATCTGAATTTCAGACCCCTCCATGATTTAACTTGTGATATTTTCAATTACTTGTGTTCCTCACTGTATCTTGTTGAGAGATCTCCAACTACATAGCACACATACTCGAACTTTAGTCCTAGCACTGATGCGAAAGAAGTGAAAATACAATAATACATGACTGTTACACTATTATATTTCTTATTCATGAATAAATAAATCAGAAACAAGCTTAGCACACAGTGACAGCCACACCTACACTCAGGCACCACATATCCACTTACTTATTTTCATAAAAGAAAGATACGGCTCTGGACAGTGTATAATGAGTCAAATTGAATGAGAGTGAGTTTTGTTCATTTTGGCTGTACACAGTCCTGCAAGCGGAAGCAGCTGTGACAAAGAAAATGAAATAGAGAGACTAATAAGAGAGAATAAGAGAAACAGAGAGAGAAATAGAGAAAGAGAAAGAGAAACAGAGAGGGTGAGAGAGAGCGAAAGAGAAACAGAGAGAGAGAGAAAGAGAAACAGAGAGGGTGAGAGAGAGCGAAAGAGAAACAGAGAGAGAGCGAAAGAGAAACAGAGAGAGAGAGAAAGAGAAACAGAGAGAGAGAGAGAAAGAGAAACAGAGAGGGTGAGAGAGAGCGAAAGAGAAACAGAGAGAGAGAGAGCTAGACTCATGGGAACTTTAAGTCAGTCTGGAACATCGATTACAGATTCCCACAACAGACCAAACAAATCTCACACGCGGTGAAAAAACATTATTTCTCTAGGTCATGGCTACACAGCCGCACTTACACATAGTTTGCATTTATTTATGGCCCCTAGGAAAACAGATTTTTCTTACTTTTTAAAATGAAAGGATGATTTGTAAGCCTGTTACAAAAACTTTTACAAGTTTCACTGTTTACCATTCATTTAACAATCTATACCGTCCATACATGGGAATCAGTTTTTGCAAAATAGCCTGTTTTGAATCATTTTTGTAAAAACCAACACATTTACAGTCCCCTTCATTCATAATTAAGTTATAAGGAGTGTTTCAACCTACCTGCTGAATAAGGTATGACACAGACCACCCCATTGAACAGTTTCCTCCGGGATAAATAAAGTTCTCTGATTCTGATTCTGATAAGAACCGAAAATATTTTCTTACAGTTACAAAAGCAGCTTCTTAGAGATAGAGAGAGGCGGGAAAGAGACACGTCAATCTGAATTCTGACAGTTTGTGTTAGATAAGCCCACATGTCATTACTGGGAAAAATTGAAATACAGAAAATATAGGATGTGACCTATTTCAGTGTTTGTATTCTTTTATTTTATTTAGAAAGGGGAAGGGGTGGGTCGATATTAAAACAGTTCTAAGAGTTTTAGCTTTGTCATTCTGTGTTTTGGCTCCGTCCCTCTCTGCCCAGCTTTAGTTCTCCCAACACACTCACTGAGAGATCCATTCATTATGCGGTCACCAAGCCTCCTACACCACCTCTATTCTTCTTCCATTAACTGCGCACACACACGGCGCCTGTGCCAAACGCAGAGTGTGGTTGCAGAAGCTGTAGGGCTGCAGGGCTCAGGCAGGGTGGGCCATGGGCAGCTCTAACTCATCAGCATAAAACTCATTTCCCCTGTGTGTGACAACAGCCACCGTACAGCCAGAGCTCTCGGCCAGATTTTACAATCCAAACGCCTGGCTGCCACACGCCTGTGTGTGCCTACATGTTTCTAGGGCTGAAATAATCGAAACACAATTTCATATTTTGCATCAGATGTATATGTGTAATCTCATTAAGTCTTTTCCCCGACCAAATCTCGTTGCTGCATGTCCACCACCACATCATGCTTTGACTATATTGGGCATGGTGACCTTAAGTTCACGCAGAGCTGTTCCAGAGTATCCCGTTCTAAATGCAGGGCTTTTAAAAGCAGATTATAAAAGCTGTCTGTGTGCAACTGAACTGTCTGCAGTTCATGCAGTTTAAAGTAGGGCTATCAGAAAGGACCAAATTCAAATCTTTATCTTTTGTTTGTGACATTATTCATTTTAAATACATTTTCAATTAAATCATTACATAAATGTGTTAAACTCCATGTAACATTTTATCTCCTAATTCCACAAGGTGGCTCTTAGCATGAATGATGTCATGATAGATCTATGTAGCTTTTTGACAGCAATTTCACAAGTTGCATCCTCTAGTTTCGCTGGTTTAATCACACAGGTGGTTTAGGTCTGCCAAAAGGTTGTCATAAAGGGAACATAGATCTAATATAACATCTGTCTTTGAGAATGATTTATCCATAAAATGATAGTGATATTTAACAGTTATTTTCAATATTAATGATATATCTATGCTTTGTGGTACCATGTGCTAAATATGTGCACACCATCCAGCATGAACAGAACTGGCAGAGCCATTCTTACCACAGCACCTGATTTTATTTGGTGGAATCGTGAGCAATCGACAGAGAGGCTATGAACCGCCTGCAGCAGACCAGTATCTTCACAGCCATAAGACTGGACATAAGGCTCATGGGGCATTCGTGAGAATGGTGATATTTCTATCACCATGATATTTCTATGATTAACGTAATGTATCGATACCACACTGTTACATAGCCCCCTCTCTCCCAAGTAAGAGCAGACATTCAGGCAGGCTTCCATTTTCTTGTTCGACTTTTATTTTTAGAATTTAACAAACTCTTTAAACAAACGAACATACAAAGCTTTCTCAAACCAAGTGTAATGTTGGACCGACAAACCAGGTCCACCCAAACTGAATTTAAATATAATTCCTCAAAGCATTCCCACCAATCACAGTACACAAGTGTTTAACCCCTTGACTACACACAGGTGATTGTAATTCCCCAAATGAAATACATAATCCCACCACCAATAACAGAAATGAGGACGACCTCTACCGGTCGTCCACCCACACAACCCCCTTAACCCTTACGCACAGCCATGTTTGTAAATGCACGGGCCTTCCTCTCTTCTATGTATCTTGTATTAATGATTTTGTTGCCTATTTTACTTCACGAAAATATCTCAAAAAGAGATCAGATACAGCAGTTAAATGATTGTTCTCTTATTTCCCACATGTATTGTTAATTCCGTCATGCCGAACTAAAAAGTGGAAAGTCAGGCTGATTTGTTACAAAGTCATTTGGCATTATGTTCATGGGTAGAAGCAGTCTATTAGTGACCACCTGGGACAGAAGCACTGCATGTTTTTAGTGCGGTTTGTGAGCGTAACATTCCATCTCTAGCCACAGATTTAGCTTTGACTGCCACAAATTGCACATGTAATCCCTTGTATGAGCTTTAAAGACATGACATTAAACAATCAATGAAAATGTCAGTTGACAAGGTAGCCTTGCAAAATCAGCTGCCTCACAGCAATGTTTAATGACTATTCTGTTTACAACCGATCTTGAAATATAGAGGTCACATGAATTTCTACACATGCACTTTACTTGACCTGGAACTAGGAGGCTTAAACAATGCAACTGACCTTTTATACATTCAAAAGTGCATTTTGACATCGGATGCCAAATTAAAATTAATATCACAAATTTACTTTTACAATAATTTTACAATAATTAAATTCACAAATAATAGTGGATAACTATAATAGTAATGGTGTTCAAACACCTGCCCCTTTGGCCCTTTTGTTTTGGTTTTCATCAACTTTTCATTTGTGCACCCCTTGGCTGACAATTTTTTCTCCAACCCCTTAGACACAGGTTTTCTGTTTTATTACATCATTCATGAGAATCAGAGTGCTTTCACATATAACTCAACTATCTGTAGCCCAATTTGGGCAGCTTTTGTTGGTGCATCACCATGCATGATGGGCAAACACCTGATTCCTCAGTTTAATTGTCACCATGCCAACAGCAGACACAACAGTAATTAGTGAGTTCATGTTGCTGCAATTTGGCTAAATAAATTGCTTGGTGTGTAAATGGCTTAATGTTACAATCTGGCCTTTAATGTATCCATATCAGTATCAGTATCTGACTTCTATTCTGGGGATTTGTGGGTTAGAGTATTGCTGTGTGCACACTTTGCCTCCAAAGCTGTACTAAGAGAATGCATATTCCATTTGTGTGACGGGAGCAGTGATGGACTAAAACAGAGCTGTTCAGGGTATGTTTTAGCCCAGTGCATTAGGCAGGGCTGTGTCTGCTCTTCGTTAATGTCTGTAATAAACAAAAGGACACCACAGCAGAAAGCTCTGCCAGCAAGAGCAGTGTCGGGAAAAATGCACTCAAGTAATTTGTACCTAAAAGTTTCCTTCAGATCTGATGATAACATTCAGGTCCTCAATTTCCCCGCAGAGACTACCTTTTGCATTTCTGAGGTGATATGATCAGGTTCATCTTAACCATTTCTGAACTGTCATTGTCTTAAGTGAAATGTTAAATTACTGTGGCATAAAACCCTGCTTTTGTCTCTCTGTCTCTAGGCTCAGAAGCTGAAGTCCAACAATACAATAGACATGTTGTGTGTGGTAGGTGGGATCTCTAAAATTAAAGTCATTCTATGTAAATATAGTCCAATAAGAGGCGTCAGTAGTGCTCCAGCTATGTAAACTTGAATGTTCTTTCACAGTAGTGTTGCTACAGTGTCTAAAGGACTATTGTATCAGTGTGACAGAAAATAACAGACGCAGTACAGCAGTTATATTGTGACACTGTGACCCAGTGAAAAATTCCAGCTGACCTTTCACCTTTTCCTCAAGGGTACTTCTTGCCCAGCATTCTCTTGGTTTTTGTAGCAGGTGATGTTGAAATGTGAGCGTTGCTTATCTTTTGCCTTTTAAAGTTCACTAAATGTCATTGTACATAATAAAAGCAGCATTACACACCGGAGTGACATTTAGTGTTGCTGCGGCAAACCCAAACAGCCTTAAAAAGTGATGGTCCTTTTTCAGCCAAATGTTTCATTACTTTTTTTAGCTCACAGGCATCTGAACCTGCATAATGTATATTACATGGAGAATGGCATTTTTGAATCTTATCCTAATTGAAAATGCACTCTCTGTTGTACAATATAAGTCACTTTATAGGATTCTGGGACATTAATACTATGTATGTAAACTATTTTTGTTTCAGAAACTTGATTTAAACCTACAAGCAGTGATGAGAATAACGACGCTATAAATAAACGGCGTTACTAACGGCGATACATTTTTCAGTAACTAGTAATCAAACGAATTACTGTTTCCCCCGTTACAACGCCGTTACCGTTACTGACAATAAAATGCGCGTTACTATAACTGAGAACACTGAAGCGGTTTTCAT
>JBBJLR010000153.1:20177445-20195149 GCA_037577145.1 Brachypetersius gabonensis
ACACACACACACACACACACACACACACACACACATACACACATACACACACACACACACACACACACACACACACAAAATAAATAAATAAATAAATAAATAAATAAATAAAGAGCACCATCTACGTATACATGTAGCCTGACAGCTGGTGTGTGTATTTTTTCAGGCCTCTTTACAATGGCCTTGTTTTAACTTGTATTTATGTTGCCAATTACGTTATTGTGTACATTCACTTGGTTCAGTAATTTAGTATTTTTCGCTAAACGTTCCTATTGATCTGACGTGGGCTTCACTGTTGGTCCAAAAAGTGAAATATGATGACCTCATGTCTACTTGTAGACATAAAGTCTGCATGGTGAGGACAGCTGTGGAGAGCGGTGATGGTGGAATCAGTGTAGAATTTCACTGACCTCACCACTCCTGCCACCTGCTTGGAAATCAGCTTGTACAACAAGTCAGCAAAAATGTGTAATTGTAAAGTGATCAAAACAGGAAAGGGCAAGCGAATGATCTACAAGCCCCTGAAATAGTAATGCTATATTATATAATGTTATTTTAAAATGAAAGAATTTCAAATGTACAATGTACTTGAGTTACCAACAATGAGTTACCAACAGCATCAGTTTTAGGATGAATGCAGAATTGGTGCACAAACTAATTTACGGCATGTATACACCAGTGAGCCTCTTCATTAAGTACATATACCAGCAGCACTACTCTGTGTGATCCGCTCTGCACAGCACACACACAAACATATCACTAACATGCCATTGCTGTGCTGAAAATGATGCACCACCCAAATAAAACCAGCTCACTGATGGCCCAGTGGGAGTCTTAACCCCTGATAAATGGAGTAATAAGGGGCGCAACAAATGGTGCAGAGAAACAGATGGACTACAATCTGTAATTTTAAGTGCACCTATATGGTCACTAGAGCTGATAAAATTAACAAAGAGTCCACATACAAGGTGGGTGTACATAATAAAGGCCCTTGTGTGAGTATCAGAAACTATTGTATCCTCTAATAATAAAGTTATTGCCTCAGATTAATTACCACATTCTAAATGTTGTTATTTGAGAATCATCACTAGATATGTTTATCACTTTGCTAAGAAATCAAGTTGTAGAATTATAGAGTTTATTTGTGTATCTGCAAAAACTATTTTATATTTGTGAAGAGTGCTTTTCCAGACTGAGCTGTGGTGTTCATATTTTATAAATGGATGTTTTGAAGAATGTTACATGATGTTGAATCCTTTTTAATATTCATTTTAATAACTGGATGGCTGATGAATATTAGACCAAATGATGGCTGCTTTAAAACACATTCAGGAGTTAACATAAGTTAACATTAAAAAAAAACTTCCTATACCATTTGTTTGTGAAGGGAATTGCTTGCTAATCACAAGTAGCATGTTTTTGCCTGCCTTATATACTTTAATGCTTGTTGGCAAGACATTAAAATTCACAACACTGCGTCTTGAAAATGCTGGCCAGCATTACCACTAGTCACTAATTGGTCTACACAGATTGTTTCTCACTGGTATGTTTTTGTTTTAGTGCTGTGTTGAAAACCACCCAACCGTGACCTCATGCAAAACTAACGGTGCAAGATTGACTGCTATGAGGACATCTGTTTTGAATCATGCAACCTACAAGCCTTTCTAATGGTAGGAAAGATTCAGTTTTACTTCAGAAATTCAGGTGAGAAACATACTGGGATTTATCACAGGCAAGGCAAAAGCAATTTGTGATCAGTGTTTTAGCAGTTGACCACAATTACATAATGAAAGGTAATCACCTTTTCCAGTAAAAGTTTAACATGTATAACGCTTTTTAGTAAAGGTTTCTCTCAATTTAACCAAAAGATACTGGTCAATACTCACCGACACGTTTCTGCATTGCTGGTAAGTTTGGTATGATTTTGCCCTTTGCCCATGCATTTAGATTTTGCCAAAGCATAACAGGCAAACGATTTTACATTATCTTTTTAGACAGAAGCCTTTAGACTTACTCTACTTTCTCTGGGTTTTCCCCTTGGATCCCCCTCAGGGATTTACTTCTGCATGCAAGAATTGTTAAGATGCTCCAGGAGGAACAGCTCTGTCTGTCCTGCACTGAAGATGAATTAAATATTCCCTGGACAGAAGTAACTATCAAGCAAGAGTGTCTCATTGATATCTGAGAATGAAATGAATAAGAGGAGGCCATGAAAAGTTAGCCATATATGCCATTTCACATCCTTAGGCCTGTTGAACTGACCACAACTAAATTGGCGAGAAAAATAGAAAAAACGCAAAATAAATGTGTACAAATATGTATATTTCAAACAACAAAGAAATTTCCAATTTTTTACTATCCCTGTGGACCCAGAAGAACTCAAAATACCAGGTTAGATATTTTTCTATTTGAACAATATTTACTGTATCTGTCCTTAGCAAAGTTGTCCTGACTAGAAACTGAGTTACCCCTTCATAGTCCCTCGGCTGGTTCATCAAAACACAATCAGAAGAGGTATATGTGGGAAGTGCATTTTGGCTATTTCCGCAGATGTTGTTCAAGTAAAAGATGTTATTCGAGTCTAGCTCACATCTATGTTTTTGATATTTGTGAAACCTGTTTTTTTCAGTAATCATCTAACCTTTTATTGTTTTCCCAAACCAGAGTGCAGAAGATGGCTGCAGGTTTTCAGCCTCTAAATTAGAGCCCTTGATTCTTTTTCATGCCTCTAAATAAAACTGTCTAACAAAGCCAAAAAGCTCCAAAATGTTTGTAACAATGATGGCACATCAAAAGTGGGCTATATATGAAATTAAAGTATTATCATCTAATTATATCATATTACCTTAATTTAATAAAGTGACCAGAGAAACAGACTGAAAGGAGAACACTAGCACTTCCCCTTTGAACAGATGCAGAGATGATTCTTTAGGATGTGGGTTCTCAACTCTGGTCCTAGATGGCCGGTGTCCAGCAGGTTGGTGGGTATGTAA
This sequence comes from Brachypetersius gabonensis, assembly GCA_037577145.1. NCBI lineage: Eukaryota > Metazoa > Chordata > Actinopteri > Characiformes > Alestidae > Brachypetersius > Brachypetersius gabonensis. The sequence goes on from JBBJLR010000153.1 coordinate 20,180,439, forward strand.
ATTCTCTAATCAAACACACCTCATTCAACCTAATTGTTAATTGCCAGGTTTAGTGGGTGTGTTAATAGGGGAGTTCCCAAACTGCAATAGCAGAGAGCATTTTTATCGGTGCACAATACTGCAACTGTTGTAAATAAATGTGTTAGAAAAAGTAACTGTCATGCATCACGACTCTTTTCAGTCCTGACCCCCCAGTTGTGGAACGAACTCCTTACTGTGATCAGATCTGCTGAAGCACCTAGGGGACTAACTAGTCATCACACTTATTGCTTGCATAATGTTCCTATTAAAAAAGTAAAAAATAAAAAAAATCTCTTTACTTGTGTCCATGGTTTTTGCTAACCATGTATTAACCTCTGGCTTTATCTCTTTGACAAGGTTTGTTTTCGCATACAACTTAGTTGGTAGCAACTTGGTTAAAACGCAGATGTTGATTTGAGTATAGCTTCGCAGGTATAAAAAACAGACGTGGACTACTGAACCACTGGTGTACGTCATGCCAAATGCCATGAATTTAAATTTAGGTTTTAGTGTTGATTGCATTTGCTAAATACTTTAGGTCCTATGTGTCCAAAAAACCTGGCAAATTACAAGAAAAAGAGAACATGCAAACAAACACCCAGCCAGATGCCATGCAAGCAACGTTCCGGAAAAGCAAATATGAGGCTACTAATTACACTCATACCAATATCAGCACCTTAAGTGCTATTGTCAAAGCATAGAAACAAATTAAGAAAGGCATATTAAAAGCAATTTGGGGCTACTTGTTCACTTGTGCATCTTAAGTATGGTGACAATTTATTTTCCATAAAACCTCCACTTTCTGACCTTCATTACAGAAACTGTTCAAGTAAACAAATGGGCTTTTGAAGTATAACTGCAGTTTAAAACTATTGGAGACGATCAACTTTAAGTGGAACATTTGAGCAGAACTCTCTGCAGTAAAGTAAGGAACAGTACAGTAAGCGCCTCAGCAGGGCCACACTGCACTGTTCTGTTACGCTTCCTCCGGTGCTTGCTGACATGGGAAAAGAATATTCAGACATAGCCTGATGGATATGACAGCCGAAAAGTTGGGGAAGACACAGTGTCACATTCACGGTGACATTCAGACACTCTCGCTATGTTACATACAGGGAGGCAGTGGCAGATGACAAAGGTAAAAAAAAAAAAAAGTTTAGAAGAAAAAGAAAAAGAAAGTATCAAGAGGTGCCAAAGGTCCATGAAGAAATGGGATGCTCCATTAGGTCATTACTTATTTTACTATCGCCAGCTATACACCGGCATGCAATCGGTATTTGAATGCCAATAGCTCCAGATTGTGAATAATTTTTGCAATGCTGAATTTTGACACAGTAACCTGTGGATAGTCTGTTCATTAAAAACAGCTTAGTAATAACTAATCATGACTTATTAAGGACACATAATTTTAATCAATTGATTTTTAATAGAGCAAATGATTTTGATCAAGTGATCATGACCTGCAGGCATATACAGTCAGCTAATCCATGTTCTACCCATGCTCCACTCAGAAAGGAACCATTTTTAGCAGAAGCAAGTTGAATGAATTTATTTTAAAGTATGGAGTGTCTGTATAAATGCTGCATTTCCTAAACTTGTAAACTCCACTTGGACCATATGGCCTTCAGCAGGAGACAGCAGCGGCTCCACACCCCCTCAACATCAACGGGAATGCAGCACAGAGAGTGAGCCGCTTCACATATCTGGGTGTGAATCTCTAAAGAACTGACAGAGACTGAACATATTCAAGCACAGTCTAAAAAATACAACGTATCTACCATCTGAGACAGCTGAGGAAGTTTTGGGTCTCTCCAGCGATCCTAAGATCTTTTGCCTCTGGTACTGTAGAAAGTATCCTGACTACGAACATCACATCCTGGTTTGGGTACAGCTCTGTACAGGGAATTAAGTGACTACAGAGATGGTAGAGTTGATGGTGGAACACTGCATCAGATAAATTCTACCATCTCTGCAGGTCTTTTATACCAGGAGATGCAGGACCAGAGCAACTAGGATCAGCAGAAACTTATGCATGTTCTTCAACGTTTCTTCACATGCAACATCTGGCTCTTGTTTTCTACTTCTATTGATTGTTTAACAAATGTGTAAAGTACCAGTTTATTCTGACAAGACATTTTCTGTCACTTCACACTTCTAATTAACAAAGTAAACCTCTGTGACATCGCATCTCATGCAAGTAGGTGCTTCCTGACAGTCTGAAGCCTCCAATATATTAAAAGGCTTGTTATTTGAATGTGTGACTCAATTCAAATCTCACGCTCCATAGACTTCAGATTCAACGTGAACCCCGGACTCAAGACCTGACTCAAATTCGCATGAAGTGACAAATATCTCTGATGTATGTGAAAAAAGGAACCTGAAATAAATAAGCATTTTCACAAATATGGAGAAATACCACAATTTCTCAGTGTGGTTCTATTAAGATTACAAAGGTCAACATTTTGTTTTTGTAATCATAGGAAACTACAACACACTTTTCTAAACCAGTTTTTCATGCTGATTTCAGATCTGCAGTCACAACTTTTTGAATTAGGAGTAATATTAGATTTGCAATATACATTTTATTAAAACCGCAGGCACCAATCAAGAGACTGTTTCAATATTTTCAGTGTGAAGTCAGACAGCCCACACTGTGGCATAGATATAATGATCAGAGTCAGTCAGCTACCACTGTTTCTTCAAAAACGCTCAGTATATGATTATTATATGATCGTTATACTAACTATCATGCAGTATAGAACTAGCTTCATCACATAAACTGTATGTGCGGGGAAAAACAAAACACAGATTTGAAATGAAAAACACTACAAAACCCACATAAACCTATCTCTGATGATTTTGACCTGTTGACCTGTGTTATCAGACTTCACAAGAGCTGCTACAAATGAATGCATTTGCATGAAGAACATTCATAAGCAAATAACACAAATATTTAACAAATTCCATTTCCTGATGGTCAAGACCTCCATGAACTGAATTAGGTTCATCGGCTGAGCAAAGTAAAAACATGTGAAACTGACACCCTGCTTTAAGACATCAAGACTGTTACTTCATGAACATGTCTTTTAAATACTTGGGTCACTTCCTCAAAATAATAAGCAGACCTATGCAATGCTAGATCTTTCATCAACCTAATACAAAACATGGTCACAACCAAAGGTCATGAGAACAGCAGATCAGTTCACAAATTTTGTTGAAATGAAGTGGAAAGAAGGTTCACCCCTGAATGGGAAAAAATTCTATGTATATTTTAGCAACTTTTAATGAGCATAAACTTAAAACACACACACACTTTCATTTCAGCTAACTGACAAATGACTTCTTCTACTTTGGGAATAGTTCTGAAGTGTGCTGGTCACAAAGCTAATACACTAAAGCTAATACAACAACTCACCTGCAATCTACTTTTCAGCCCTAACAGCTTACGTGCCCAGGAATTACTACCCACCTCATATTCATGTGATATTCATAACTGTTTCACTATTTCAAGCTTTTTGTTACATTTTGTTCCTTCATTATGCACTTGATAATGGGAAGTGTGAAAGAGAAGGGAAGAAGGAAGTGAGGGCAGTGTGGAATGGGTGGAGAATAGTGGCAGGAGTGAATTGTGACAGGCAGGTACCAGAAAAAGTGAAAGACAGTAGTGAGACCACCCTCACTTTTCGTTTGGTGGTTTGGAGACAGTGGCACTGAGGAAACGACAGGAAGCAGAGCTGGAAGTGGCAGAGATGAAAATGTTAAGATTGGCATTGGGAGTAATGAGGATGGACAGGATCAATCGTTTATTAGAGGATACTGAGGAGAGACTCTGAGTGTGTTGGGAGAAGGGTGTTGAGGAGGTACGCTGAGTGTGTTCTGAGGAAGATGTGGAGGAGAGACTGAGTGTGTTGGGAGGAGGATGCTGAGGAGAGACTCTTAAGAGGTTCGTACCTTCAGCACCACCACTGGGTCCCTGAGCAAGACCCTTAACCCTAAGTTGCTCCAGGAAGATACTGTCCCCTGTAGTTAAAGAGCGGAAGTTGCTTTGGATATAAGTGTGTGCCGTGAACATACCTGGCTCAGGGGTACCTAAGAGGTGCTACTAGCAGTTTTGCTGTAGCACACAGTGCTGAAAAAGTTCATGCTGACCACACACTGCATCACACTTTGACCTCAGATAGGTCAAAGTGCTCAGTTTGACCCATCTACCAATGAAAGCACCCACAATGGAGCAGTGGATAAAGGCAGACTGGTCTCAGAAATAACATTTTCTTTTCCGTGACGTCATGAGTATATGAGTGTTGCTTACCTGGGAAAGAAATGGCACCAGAATACACTATCAGACAAGCGACAGTGGGAGTCTGATGCTTTGGCTTTTGGATATTATTTTGAAATACATGACCAAGCTAAATAGAGTGTTGGGGTTATACGTGGTCTGGAACACTCGTTCGGTATTGGTATACGTCAAGTAATTTAAAAAAGTGTTATATTACCTTCCTTATTCCTATTATTTCAGTGATTTTCGCTAGTGCACGCATATAATAAAAACAATGCCTGCTGCTCTATTGATACACCAGGACGCGAACGGAGAAGAGTGGAGAGAGGGCCACACAAAATGCATCTGTGGAGAACAGAACAGAACAACCCTTCTATATTACCCTCTCCACCTTCCACTGCCACAATTCATCAGATCTGAAGTGCCTTTAGCCCCCAGGAGAATACACCAAACATTATAACGCTCCTGCATGACACTTCAGCTTCCATACACATCAACCCACAAACAAGATACACTCACAAACACACAGAGGTAAATATACCTGCAAGCTCAACGACATGACAGCACAGCTCACCAATTCCTCCTTGTATATATAACGTCTGCTTTAGTCCATGTTTTGCTGACATCCCAGGCTATTTCATCTCAGAGATGAAAATTCATTTAGCCTCAAACAACATGCTTTACATTGCCATCACAGCATATAAAGGAGGCACCTATGCTCCTGATATTAAAAAAATATTAACTATATATATAGGTTTTTTTTTCTGTGCCAAAATTTGATGTCATAATTTAATTTTATATGACAATTTCCAGCTCCTTTTAATTCCTCATAATGAAACAGACTGTTTTTGTTACAGTGTTTTAAGACGTCTTTGGCTGCTGCTCTGTTGTGTCTCATTCGAAAAGGTTTTCAGACTGGAGTACAACACTGTTTATAACACCAACATGATGGCTAATCTGCTACAAGCCAGGTGGGGTATATCTAAAAGAGGTGGTTATTAATATTTTGGACACTGGCATCCTTGTCACAGAATCATTTTGGATGCTGCTGAGGTTGTTCAAAATACGGATTTTAGCTCTCCTGGGTGGGGCTGAATTAGACTGGTTCCACATTTTAGTGCTTGAGCAGCGGAATCCAAAGAGTGTTGATTGACAGCACTAAAATACTCCCTACTGTTTAGTGACTTCAGCAGTGTACAAGCCTCAAAGGTCAGTTATTGCTACTGGGAACCTCGAGGCAATGACACTATCCTCACTCCAAAATCAGAACATTGTGTCAGTTCACTTAGTGAGACTGCCTAAGCGGCAGAAGTTAGCCTGAAGACAGCTAATAAAATAAGTGTGCTTTGGCTCATTCACCAGCTTGCCTTTGGACACAAGAGTCTGAGAAGCCCAACTGTCAGAAAAAAGTGCCTGCAAGCCAACATAGGCCAATTATTCTAATAAATACAGCCTAAGATAAAGAAGTGCAAAACTTTCACTTGCTACTTTAAAAGCTAAAATGAGCTCAGCTTGATGCATTATGCATGCATACTCATCACATAGAAACACACACGCTTCGGACATGAATAATGTTAATACGGACCTTCTTTTGATAATAGCAAGAAAGAGGCTTAAAATAAAGCATGCATGCCTGAAAAAGGTCACAAAGAACTGGACTAGGTCCATGATGCTGCTGTGCTGGGAGAAGAAAATCTGCAAGAAAAAAAAGAAAAAAAGCAAAGAAGGCATGAAAGCAGGAAACACGGATGAGTATAAGCAATGCTATGTGTAAAGTGCATCAGTATAGCCTTAAACTAATATCAAATGTGAATATGATTCCAATCACAACACAGAATTGTGTTAGATCACCTAGAAAATCAATGAAACCTGTCATTTGACCAGGGCACTTAAACTTTTGCATACAACTGTATGGAACACAATATATTTCATTCAGTCTGGAGCATTCACTCCTAAAATACGTCAAAATATCTCCAAAAATCTTTATATAAGCTAAATATTTAATGAGTGAATTAAAAACGCTACATGACAACACTCCTCACAAAACAATGTGCAGTAAGGCTTTCCAAATGTATCACTGAGCAGCAATCTACAGCAGTTAATTCATTTTAACATTACATAACCTGTGCAAACACATAACAAGGTAGCATTTGCAACTGATGTAATTTTGTAGATTAGTATCTGTCTTTGGCTGTCTTATGTAAGGTGTACAGACACAGTGGCCCGTTATGTAAAGCAGTCTTTATTTCTTTCCTACTGCAAAGTGCCCAAGGACCATAAGCCACTGCCCATTTTCAGATTAGTTTAGGGGCCTGGCCAAATGAGTTCACAATTCAAAGGAGACCACTCTGTTCAATTGCTTATTGCAATATGCAATTCTCTTGACTAACACGATCTAAATCTGAATCTACATCCCTTTCCAAAAAGAATAGACTGAATGTCATATTTTGATTTATAAATGTCAGATGTTATCAGTGTGATTTGGTATATATATATTAACATAAAAAATAAGAAACTACTTTTCCCTTTTTTCTGTTCACACTCATTTTGCGTCAGTGTGTGTGTTTTTAAAATGCACAGATTTCTATTTTATTAGACAAGAAATGCCTCCATATGTGCTGTAAGTGCAGTGGTGTTTGTATAGCAGATATTCTGTGTGCTGTATTCCAGCAGCTTCGCTCTTGATTCCGTTTCTGATGGGATGAAACAGAGCTCACACATGCACACACTCTTCTCTTAACATTACTATGTTAATTGGTGCAATAGTAAAATAATGTAACTTTTTTTGGTTGGAATTTTGAATCAAGACAGCAGTGTCTTGATTGTTCCCTTTAACACAGCAGTGTTCCCTTTAACACAGTCACACAGCTTCAGTTCAAATATTTCTGTAAATCTCAACTTAAATGTTAGAGGTGGGTAGCTTGTGTTAGTAGCAGTAGGGATTATTTTAAATATGTGTTTGTGTTGTTATGTAGTTAGTTTGAGTCCTTCACCCATCCACCCTCCTCCAGAACGTTAGATGCAAGGTGAATGGCGAGTAGAGAGCTGTGTGGTGGAGTTGTGGAGTACCTGGGCATGCAAGTGGGTGCGCAGAATTCTCTATGCGCAAAAGTGTTTTGGGAGCATATTTGGGGGAATATTTAGGGTTTACAATAGGCATTTTTTAACCACATCACAACAATGCAGTTTTTCACTATACGCAGGTGCTCTTGGAACGTACTCCCAGACTAATATATACACAGTAAACTCCTTGAAATTCACAGGGATTGCATTCCAAGAGCACTCACAAATTGTAAAAAAAAAAAAAAATTTCACAATTAAACTCAGCTTAATACTAACCCACTCACCTCATCGTCCACGCCCACACTCACACCATCCATGCACCTACTTTTAAGCTTTTTCGGGCGCTTAGGGTATCATATATGGTTGCTTTGTGTTCTCGCGACAGCAAATATATACAAATATATACAGTAAAAATATTTACAGTTATACTTTATATGGAAATGTAGCTGAATTTACGCTAATATTTATGTTACAAAATCAGTAAACAATATTTTATTAATGATATTTAAATTATATGTTGCCACAATTTAATCAACTGAAATCGACTGAAGCCACAAACTATAATATGTATATATGTGTGTGTGTGTGTGTGTGTATGTGTGTGTGTGTATTATTATATTTAATCTTAACTGGAGAGTATTCTTGGTACAGGGGATCTTGTAAACAACTGCCAAACACAGCAGCCACACATACATTTTCACTCTTAAGCAAACACACACATTTATACATGCAATTACAAACAACAACAAAAACTAAATTGACAATATGGTGTACCAAGTTATAGCACATATAATTGTAAGTAAATAAAAGAGTTCTTTAGTTCTTTATTTTACATTTACATTTACGGTATTTGGCTGACGCTCTTATCCAGAGCAACGTACATCAGTGCTTAAGAAGTCCACGACTGTTTCTTACCTGGAAAACAGAATAAAGATTTTAAATCTTTATTTTGATGTTCAGCTTGGGGAGTGACCTGTGTGTTTTTACAATGTTTTTATAACGTATACATATCACACCAATCGCTATAAATAAAAAATGAGGTAAATATGTAATCTAAACCTAACCCAAACTTACGATTCAACTTAAATCCCACAGATAATTCTAAGACCCTATTCGTAATGCTGTTGAGAATTAATTCATTTTAAAACATATTATAGTGCAAAGCTTATTATTTGAAAATGTGCAGAACAGCAAAAATAGTTGATACGTTTGCTACATGTTAATTGTTTCATCACATGAAAGCAAAGATAAAATAAAATGACAATCTGATAATACGGAATATAAACAAAACTGAAATGTAATACTGGCTATAACTATTTTTCAATGGAGCTATTATGTGGCACAACTGTCTACACTTTGGCACTACCCTCAGGAGATCTTCTGTGATGCCACAGCCATCCATGGTCTGGAATCCAGGATAGCAAAATTGGCCTCACTCTCTTTGGATGGATATGGGCATCTATTATTAGTCACCAATAGCCTAAATGAAGCCCTTATTCAAGTTGAGCACCATTTAGAACTTTTAGTGCAATTCTGGCAGTCCGAACTAGAGAAGAAAGGTGAGATGGTGAGGTTAAAGTATAAACTATATACTTTAGGAAAGTGTGTTTTGAGAGGAAAAGAGCATACCATGGAGGACCTATGGGTATATTTTTTGGGTGGGGGATTGGTGGGGGTTGGAGGATTGTGGGGTTTAGTTCTTAAGTGATTTACTGGCATTTGTGAAACTGGCAGACAATCAAACAAGCCAAGAGAGGGAGAAAAAAAGAGTTGAGAAAAGCTGATTCCTCTGTCCTGAGGGAAAGGCCATTAGGGAAGTGATCAGGTGGTTGGAGCTTTGCGCCTCTTTTCTTCTCCATTACTGAAGTGCTCTCTAGCCAGACCCTCCTTCTCCTTACCCCTCTCTCTCTGCAGCCTTCACTATAAACAGAATGCTGGAGTTGAGTCTTATATTTACAACAGCCGTAGTGCTTAGAGGTGCTGTACCAACAGCCGTAGGGTTCAGTGTCTTTATTATGGGAATAAGCAGTGGTGTAATCTAGCCTGTACTGTAAGCACAGTGCAAATTTGCTCTTAGCAAGATTAACAAATCGACTAATAAAGTACAGAAAATATAAAATACTTTACCGGATTTGCAGTACAAGACAATTCTACAGACTTGATTTCCAGCCTCATCAAATGTTGTTTTCTCTGACTAACTGCAAACTGTAGATGGTAAAGGAGGACCTGTCACATCCTTAAAAATCCACAAACCTTTTTTTTTTTTTTTTTTTTTTTTTTTCGGCCGAAAAAAACAAACAAAACAAAAAACAAAAAAAAACCAAAACAATCCACAAACATATAACTAGACCACTTTTCTTAGTCACTTTCCATGCCGTTTCAATGTGCTCTTAAAGGGGCATTTGACTGACGCTCTTATCCAGAGTGACTTACAATCATTAGTTACAGGGACAGTCTCCCTGAAACAACTGAGGGTTAAGTGACAATTTTAGAAAGTGGGGGTTTGAACCTGCACCTTTGTGATCATCGGGTTCACAGGCAAGTGTTTTACTTACTAGGCTACTAACACTCCAAGAGTGCTCTTGCCTCACCAGCACCCTTTTCCATGTCCATAATGAACTTTGGTTTACTCCTTGTTAAATCGTTATCCTTAGGTTAGCCTTGTCTGAGGTTTGCCCTCTGCTTTCTCATAGCCTACACTTGTCAGCTTTCCAAAGCCATAGCTGTCAGTTATGACTTCTAGTCTACTAGGTGGTAGTCGCGTAGTGGGTAAAACACTTACTTGTGAACACAATGACCACAAAGTTGGAGATTCAAATCACTGTGTCCCTGTGCAAGACACTTAACCCTCAGTTACTCTAGTGGGACTGTCCCTGTAAGTAATGACTGTAAGTCACTCTGGATAAGGGTGTCCGCCAAATGTCCCCTTAATCTTACCTGTGGCCTTGTTTGGAAGATTCTGACATGTGTGGAGATTTTTGATCATGGTTTAAATGGGGTGGTCTGTGTAGCTTTATGACAGAGCCAAAACTTTGTGACTTTTCGTGTTTATTTGCACGGCTGTTTGAGTGACTTTCCGTAAATCAGTTTGTAGCTGTTTATTTCCACATTTATTTCCAAAGCTGTTCGGATATCAATTTCTGTGTCAATTTAAAGGCTGTTCAAAAATAAGTTTCAGCTCTTCCAATCATTTCTTCATGTTCTGTAACCGCTTAATTGCGGTTACCTGGAGCCTGTGCCGGTGTTTACGGGCACAAGGCAGGGACCCACCTCAGATCTTTCCTGCCTCAGGATTTATTTACAATATTAACAAAAGCAAATGCATATCACTGTCCATGTTCAAGTAACTATACCATGTCAGCAGACTGTATACCCATATAACAAACTACAGAGAGATTTTTCAGTCATGCTCATCAGTTTGCACTGAACCTATTCTGACTGTTCATCTTGACAACAAAAAAAAAAAATACTATACTTAGTTGTTTTTCCTCCTGTTGTCTTCAGCTATTGTCAGCATTTTTCCCTCCACCTTGTTGGAGCTTCAGGCTAATAACGCTCACTCAATCTTTCCATTAAAGAGCTCTTCGAGGAAATAAAAGAGCGTTACAAGCTTGCTAGCTCGCCGACTTTTGGCACTCGTGGTTTTTTCCCCTGACCTTGTAGATTGGAGTTATCAACAGACGACAGACGAATATTTAATGACTTACCGCCCATGATCGATGGCCATACTTAATAAGGCCATGGAGAATTGGTCTATAAACCAGCACAAGACTCTGCTTGTGCTGGACCCTCTGGAGAACACAACTGTGCTAGCTGTACTCGCAGTGGATGCAGCATCATAGTTTATTGGGATGGGGTGAGCAGAGACAGCAGGGAGGTTGTTAGCACAAATCATAGCACTCTTTCTGTCTCTTGCAGGTCTCCCTGGCTTGGAATAAATGTATACATCTATTTAATTTCTCATGGCGGCACATACTTTGCCATCAAGGCTGTCTTGAGTTGATGCCAAAGCAGACTAAAGGCTCTGTGAGCCAGAAGTGGAATGTCAAGAGGTTGTTCTGAATTTCTGAATTAATTAGAAACATTAGACAGAAGTCACCAGAATAGTGCAGTTCGCATTGTCTTTAGTAGCAGGTGTGACCAAGGCAGAACAAGAAGACTGGGGATGAAAAAATATCCTTCTAGTTGGTGCAGTAAAAACTATAAACTGCATCACCAACCAGACACAGTGATAACATGAAGTTACCATTTTTATGCTCACTCAGTGCTGAAATATCTGTTAACAAGACAAGTCTAGATGGACTTAACTACATGCAATTTGAGTTCAGCATGTTTAAATGTGTTATAAAATATTTAAAAAACAATAAAGCTAGCCATCTAACTGTCCGTCCGTCCGTCCGTCCGTCCGTCCATCCTGTCAAGCTATCGGTCTATCTATCTGTACTTTCCATCCCATCAACGATCAATCTGTCCCTCTTTCTATCTTTCCATTTATTCATCCATTTATCCATCCGCCAGTCTATTCATTCATCTATCAACTTTTCAATTTATCCATCCATCTGTCCCTTTGTCTAACCTCCATGCATTCTAGCTTCCATCCACATCCATCCATGTCTCCATCACCCATCCACATCCAGCATCCATCCATCCATTCTTGCACCCATTCATCGGTCCATCAGTCCATTTATCCGTCTATCCATTTATACATCTATCTATTAATTCATCCATTCTTCTTTCCACCCATTCATTTATCTGACTCTTACTATCATTTAATTTATCCATGAATTTATCTAGCTATCAATCTATTCATTCGTCTATTCATTTTTCAATCTATCTATCTGTTCTACTTTCTATTTTTCATCCTTCCATCCTTCCATCCTTCCTTCCTTCCATCCATCCATCCATCCATCCATCCATCCATCCATCCATCCATCGATCGTAATGCAATTATTAAGCAAATCAATCATGGTTCAGCATTACATTAAAAAATGAAATCGTTTGTGTAAATTGTATCATGTTAAAAGTTTGTTTTGCTGGTGTTTTAAAAGTGAGATCTACCTCCTGCACCATTCTCAGTTCATATAAATCAGGTAAGGCAAAAAAAGTCTCAGAAGAAAAATGAATCAGGATGTGGTGCTAAAACAGCTACACAATGTGTTCGGTGTACAGTCCTATTTTAAGTCCATACTTGTCCCTAAAGTGATTTTGTACTATTATCCCTAATTGTTAAATGACTTGATTCAGTGAATACTGAATGATGGGGCTTTTTGCAGATCAATACTATGATCTAAAGTGAAGAAACATAGAGAATAAGGAAGAGGTAACCTCTGAGATTAAAGCAGGAGGCCATTATAGGACAGTTAGAATGAATCTCTCAAGAGACCAGAGAAAAGGCAGGAGAGGAGGAGAGGAAGGCATTAAGTAAATAAACAGCCTAAAAATGAAGTGTGCTGAGTATGTGTACGTACACACACACACACACACACACACACACACACACACACACACACACACACACACACACACAAACATACACACAGGCTACGCAGCTATCCATCTCTTATCTATTTATACTTTAATTTATACACCATGTATCCCTCTATCCATTCATTAAAAGGAACACTTTAGCATACCTACATCAGGTAAGAAGAAGCAGAAACACCATCAGGATCATTTTTATAGATCTTTAGATTTTTGTAGAAGCAAGTAGAAGCCTGGACTCTGTCCTGCAGCTGCACAGAACAGCCGAGGAATTTCATTCATTCAGCACCACCCAGAGTGTCAGGTCTTTGCGACCCAGAGCTTGACAGACATTTTTATAGCATGTCTCTCTTGTCATTGGTATTCAGTACCAAAGTGGCACGATCACAGCCTCCATTATTGTGGTGCACACGCTGTCCCTGAGAGACAAAACTGCCCTGTGGGATGCTAAATTTTCAAAAGGCCCTAAAGCACAAGGCTAGTCAAGTCTTTAGCAATTATTACCACAATGAGAACCACTTAACAAATGCTGCCGACTATATTGCAAAAGAATTGAAATCAAGCTTTTTATTAACACTCTGAAATTAAATAGTCAGAAATGAAAAAAGCATGATGTTATTTTACACTGAAGGCCCCATTTAAGGGAAAACTGAATTTTCTTTACAATTTTAAATGAGGAATATTGAAAATACGCTGCAATCGAGTTAAATAAACCGATTTGCATTTAGATACCTTATACAGGCAAAACTGTGGGGAGTTTTTTATTTTGTGTAAGTAAATAAGTGTGTGTTTGGGGGGATGGGATAACACATGTAACTGCATGAGGCCACGTAGGTGAGGGCCTGATATTTTACAACGTGGTTTTAGATAATGAGTGTGTGTTTGGTAATGGGGTGGGGGGGTCGGGGGTGTTAACACCTACAGTAACTGCTGGGGGGGTCTTTTGTGTAAGTGTGTGCAGTGGGGGTTGGTTTACAACTGCGTGAGTAAGGGGCTGATATACTACTTCGTGTTTTTAGATAATGACACTTTTTTGCCATTTTAGGGGAGAGAGGCAAACGGAGAGGCAGAGCTTTTCATTTGGCAGCACAACCAGTGGGACATGCATGGAAGACCGTAGCCCACAGGGGGTACAATGACAGGCTTATTCAGTCCTCCAGCTGTTTCTCTTGTACATGTCGAATACTGTGCTGCAACTTGTTGTCAACAACACAAACAAGTACGGACAGCAACAGGTTGGGGACACATGGCAGGACGTAGAAGACGTGTACTCCTTTCTGGCACTGGTCATTTTTATGGACCTGCACAAACTTTACAAAGTTCCGGAATACTGGAGTACCTCTGTACTGTACAGCCTCCAGTTACCAAATCATGTCTGGGCAAAAGTTTCTGTATAATTTCAGTCATTTGTACCTGAGTGACCTGGAACAGGATAGAGCAAACAAAGCCAAGCGTGGCAAGCCTCAGTACGACCGCCTGGGGAAAATCAAGCTGATGTACAAACAGATTCGGCTGGGTTGAAAAGCAAACTACCACCCTCACCAGAACATTGCGGTGGATGAGCAGATGGTAGCCTCAAAGACACGTACTGGCCTAAAACAGTATATGAAAGACAAACCAGTCAAATGGGGCTACAAACTGTTTGTCCTGGCCGACTCCCTGAATGGATATACTTGGGACTAGTGTTGCTTTCGTCAATGAAAATTATGACTAATCATCGTCGCCAATGAACATTTATCATGTGACTAAAACAAGACGAGACGCAACGTAAATGCTGGTCATGTGACGATAATGAAACAAAATATATCCTGTAATATTGTTGACGAATAAGAACGAGACTAAATGTGGTTTACAAAATAAAAACTACGCT
>JBBJLR010000153.1:20209443-20229547 GCA_037577145.1 Brachypetersius gabonensis
AGGTAAGGGATTACTTTTAAATGACTGTAACAAGTAATCTGTAATGTATTACAGTTTGGAAGTAACTTGCACAACACCGCAAATAAATAATAATTAAGGGAAAAAAGTTTAAACTTCTCACCATGTGCTGCTTGCCTCCAACTTACAGAGAAGAAGAAATTAAACATAGTCAATGGATTCTGTTTGCCATCTGCTGACAAATGCTCTGTTGCCACCTTATGTAAAAATGGTCTTCCAGACTGGTCATTTAACAGAAAGAAAAAACGAGAAACGAAAAAAAATCAGCATCTATACAATGAGTGAAAACACTACACTAAGATTAGAGAATGATATATGTCTGGCCAGATGGGCTCTAAAAAGAAAAAGAGCAATACGGGGTCATAGGAAATAATGTTAGAGGTTTTCATCTTGAATCAAAGCAATGATTAGTCAGAATCAACTCCACTCATGTTAGCTAGCAGTGTCAGTTGCAACAACCCATTCAACTAATATTTCTAACATTTCCTATGCAAAAAGTGAGGAGCAGGTGCGTGGCTGAATGGAGAAAAAGGATGTCAGAGTGTCAGAGTTCCCTTCTTGCAAGTAACTGATGTTTTATTTCAATGAAAACACACTGTTCTACAAATTAACATGATTAGATATTAGCACTATTAGAAGTGCTGTCACCTTACAGCAAGAAGGTCCTTGGGTTCAATTCCCAGGCTACGTTAGTCAAGGTTTCTGTTTTTGGTGTCAAAGACATGCATGTGAAAGCTAAAATGCCTAAAGTGTCTTTGCCCTGTGATAGATTTTTGTTTTCCTATCTTTTACCCTATTATGGGCTCCCGCATCTCCCTGCAACCCTATTTCAACTCCGATAATGGATAATCAACTCCGATAATGGATAGACGGTTACATAACTAATAACATTTTCATTTGATTTACGTTTTGTCACAGCAGACACAAGTCTGTACTTGTTCATTTGCTTTTGAAATTCTTCTTTTGATATTTGATATTCCTCTTTTAAATATTGGCACTTCCGTTGCACGTCTTTTTTTTAACTTTCCATGTATTCTTTTTCTTCTATTTAAGTTATTCTATTATTTTTTATTTTAATTCCTGTATACCACACTGAATGACTTCTGTGTTTGGTAATGTGTGATATACATAAACTTCATGTGTCATTGGAGAAATAAAAAATATAAAATAAAAATCCCCTCTTCTGCTGTATTCACATTTGTTTGCAAAATGATAATATAATAATTTTCATCCTTGTAGTCTAAACAAAGGGGCAGAAATTGACAACAGGCTCATAGCCCAATTATTATTAGGTTTCTTTGATGGATTACCAACATTCCGAGTTCCCAGGCATTGGTACATTCTCTTGCAGGAACAATGAGCAAATAAAGAGCTGTTTTCAATAGGAAAGAAGCTTCCCAAAGTAGTAATGTACAAGACGTGTGTTAGTCATTATACTCTTATTGCAGGATCTTGCTCCAATTTCTGTCAAAACAGAGAGTACCATGACAAAATAAGCCAGTGAGGTCACCTGAATACAAGGCAACAGCTTTCACACACTCTGCTTAAAGCAAACCCCAGTCCAGAATTTTGAAGTTAACCCGTTATCTGACTCTCTTGGCAGCTCTTACATAAACTCTCTAGAAAACATTTGTGGCTCTGGGGGGAAAAAAAACCTAAATGCATATACTGTGATTTAACTACTTGTGTTAAAGTTTGTTTGCCACCAAAATACATCTGAAATGTAATTTAAAATATCAGCAGTATTAGTAATATAAGTGACTTTAGTTTTCAGCCTTGGCTGGACAGTGCTTGTGGAAGACGAAAGCAGCAGCCAAGTAGAAAGCTTCAGTTCTCGTCGAGTACTCAAGAGAATGAGAGAGAGGGACTACAGTAGAACCCTCAAATATATGGTACATAAGCAGGTGAAGACAATAGAAAACTGTGTTCACTCTGATAACATTGTAACATTTTGTTGGTGTCAAATAACCCTGCATTGCACTGAAAAGAATGTAATTGAATTTCAGAAACTATTTTTATTTAGGGTCAGTTTTCGGCGAACTAGACAATAGTGATTAATCATAATTAACTATAAAAAAATGTCATTAGCTTAATTCTTTTTTATTAGCAAAGCAGCAGCAACTCTCATCCTCTCAGGGGATTGGGAAAACATTTCCTTACGTAAGTGTCCTATTGTTGGAAACACTAAATGTATCCTCCGTCTGTAATTTGTGAGCATGTGCAAGCCATTAGAGGACAAATACAGGACTGCAGGACTATCCCGTTAGCCATGCACATCAAAGTAACATGGCGTTTGCATATAGAAAACAAACTTGTGTTTCAGAGAACAAGCACATGTGCTTGACTTGCATTTATGTAACAGTGGAGTTTCTGAGTAGCCTTTTCTAAGAGTTTCAATAAGTGAAGCAAGGGCCATGCAAGTAGAGTGAAAGGAGAGAGAGAGACAGAATTTCACAAGTATGATGGTGATTTCAGAAAGCTCTCTAAAGTCCTGGGGAGCTCATTACTACTTGCCACGTAATCAGTGCCAATGGCAGCGCTGCAAATATACACACACAGCACTACGGGCTCGTCTTTATGGGACAACAACCAGTCTCTTAAGGGTATTAAAGGCATATTAGAAGTCCACTGCAGCCAATTATACACATGCATTCTCGCTCCCTTCTCTCTATCAAACACACACACTGGGCCTAGAGTCAGGCTCAACAGTGTGGTTTAAGCCACTGATAACCTGCCACAGTGGGTGTGAGCCCGCTGACACTGCATAACCCAGGTGGCTATTAAAATTAATGGGCAGGTACTCAAAGGTGGTCGCTCAAAGAAAGATTGGACCTTGCATACTTCTACTAAAAATGACCCGTTCCTCCATTAAGTACCCGACCAATCTATCTCATGGGTTATCAGCTCTGGAGAAAACTAAACAGACACCACTGAAGCTGCTTGTTTCTGAGAATTTCATAAGTCAACATGAATGAGCAACTATTATATATTTTTTTCCATATTATAAACAATAATATGGAAAAGGGATATATATGGAAAAATAATAAACAGGATCTTTTTGGGGTAATTAACTAATTACATAATTTATAGAAGCCTGCATGATAACGCAGTCAAAACTCAGAAGACACTTCAAAAGTGGGCAATATCGAAATGTAAGTAAGATGCTTCAAGTATACTTTGTCACGTACTACGAATGGTATGCTATCGGAAGCAAAGTGCTTACCTGGGTAAAGTGCTTACCTTTGAACGCAAAAACCACAAAGTGTCAGGTTCAAACCCTCACTTTCTACTACTGTGTCCTTGAGCAAGACACTTAACCTTCAGTTGCTCCAGGGGGACTGTCCCTGTAACGAGTGTAAGTCATTCTGGATAAGGCCAAACGCCTCTTTACCTTTACATACCTGTCACAGTTTTCTCCTGCAGGTTGCAACTGACTGAAAAGAAAACTGTGGCAGAAATGTGCCACTTCCGGTTTATTAGAAACATCATGCTAGTGTGAGTATATTTGAGCATGAATATTCATGAAATAACGACATATTTCAAATAATCCACATAATCACAGACATGATGTCCTTGCAGAACATGAAAATAGCTAGTGGCAATGATAAGATACAGGGACTCACTATGCGCTTTATTCCAGGTAGTGTATTTTCAATTTGATGTTTAATATTTTAAATATTTTCATATTAGTGGTAATGTAATTAAACTGAGTAACTAGATTTCTTTTTTTAATCCTAGTAAAACAGATTTACTAACTTGAACTTTTTGGTTAAAATGAGCATTTAAAGCTAATTTTCAATAAATTTTTAATGTATGAGTGACATTCAATAGTGTCTGTGATTTTTTAAAACTCTGTTTATTTATAGAGCTAATGGTTAAGCACATAGCCACTGATGCAGCACTTCTTTAACATCATAATCAAATCATCTTTTTACAGAAGGTCTAGAAAGGTGGAAATGAGATGCTGCTAAATGATGCTGAACTCTCAGATACACCCAATTACTGCTCTTCTAGCCTTCATAGTTGCCAAAAACAATATAAAAGTGTGGACACTTGTTGAACATCCCTCGTACACACGAATGGCAGTAAAGCACTTTTAATACGATTTACTGGTATCTATTACATTTTTGTCTATGTTAAATTTCATAGGCAAATATGATCATTAATCCAACACATTCTGGCACCTTAAAATTGGTATCAATCACTAAAAAAGCCAAGTTGCTGGGCTTATATATCAAAATCAGGTCAAACTCAGCAAACTCACAGCTGGCACTGGTCTCCTTTGATCCCTTTAGTGGCGCAGTAGCATTTGCCAGACGTTTCATGGCATGAGTTGGAATGACCATTGCATCTGCAGACTGTCAGAAAGAAAAGAGAAAAGACAGGGAGAACAATGTGGAGCATAAAAAAAGAAGAGGGATGACACATTACTTAATTATTTAATAATAATAAAAAAAAAAACAAACACTTAATCCAGACAAGAATACATTATTTACAGTGTTGACTGGACACATGCTAACAAAAACACTAATAATGATAATAAAGACAAAGAAACACAACTAGCAGAACAACAAGAGAAATAAGAAAACTCTGGTTAATTAGGGGAAATATGACAAAATATGTTAAAATACGTCAGCCTCAAACACAAACAAGCGCAGCAGAGTAAGCAAGTTAGCGGGTGATTATTGTGATTGTTTGGACAGGACAGGGACTTCATCGATCGGCTGAGTGCTCCTCTTCCTCATTACTGATGCAGACCTCATTATAGGTTATCAGACACTAATCTCGGAGCAAAAATCACACGCTGAGTGTTACAAGGCACTGCGGAGGGGCAGAACTGTTGAGAATGCATTCCTTTGGAGTCCAAGCTCATTAAGGAGATTAGCGTCAGTGAGGTGTGGCATTAGGACAACAAAACACCCACCAGGCCATTCCCTTCATTACAGCAAACCGACAGCGGAGGAGTAGCTTTGTTTAACTGCTCGAGCAGTGGTGGCTGGGAAGGGTATTATGGGTAACATTTACCCTTATATAAGTGTAATTTAACATAAGTACAGACAATTCAATAGCATTGTGATTCAGTGCTTTCACAGTTGCTTATACAGGGGGTCCTCAGCTTATGAGACAGTTTCATTCTTACGAAAGTTTTACACTGTACTGTACTGGGGGCACCAACTCCCTCATTCAAACGCCTATTACTGCATATTTTTCTGCTGCATGCAACCTAGTTCACCCACATAGTCCAGAAGTACGACGCTAACGGCGTAAGCTGAAACACTTATGCCTCAAATTTTTTATGTTTTTATGGACATGAGCGTTGTAAACTCAAAATGTAGTATGTCGAGACTGTCGTAACTTGTGGAGCCCTAGTACTTATATCTTTGGAATTTATCTATTGATTTATTTATTTATTCATTCATTCATTCATTTATATCTATACACTCTTTGATGATTCCTGACTCTTTACAGAATTAGATACACATTGACCACTGGTTAAACACAATGTTTTATCATCATTTACTTATTAATTACTTATCATTTACTTTATCTTTAATATGAAAGTAACAGCAAGGCACTATGAGTTTACAACAGAAATTTTGAGTCCCTAACATTGTAATTATAATCTGACATATAATAAAAATAAGAATGATAAGAATGATTAGAAAGGGATAGAAAATGAACTAACTAAAACTTACTTAAGCGATTAACTTGAAGTCAAAGAAGTCTCCCAAAGCGACTAAAGCCATAGTAATAATGTTTGCAAGGGAGTAACAAAAAAGGTTCATTTTTGGCCTTAGTTTTCTTTGTCGAAAGACATCAAGCAGTCAGTCTGATGAGAGTGGAAACCACAGAAATAGCAGGCCGTCTAAACCTGTTCAGTGATATTTTAAAAGCGTGTTTTATAACTCACTTTATCATTAGTACCTATGACATGAGCTGAAATCCCGTCAGACTCCTCTGTCTTATAGTTTCACTTTATCTAAATTCTAGAATCTGAATTCTTGTGTTTGCTTTAACAAATTTGATGTCAAAACATGGTAAAACTGTTTTACCCCTCTAAACAAGACTGTATTTATGGGTCTTCTTCTTACAACACGATATATATAAAGTGTCAATTTGTTATACATGAACACCTCACAGCACACACTGAGAACAGCATGAAATGTATCTCTGTATTACAGTAACCTGGGAGTCGATGTTTCTTCTGTGTTAGAGTCTTGGCATTTGTGGTTAGCATTAGCAGCATGCAAACAGTGTTTCTCTCTCACTCACACACACCCAAATAAACCAATATTTCCTACCTTGACTTAACTGAGCATCAGCACAGAGAGCTGTCTTGTTCTTTTGTGTATGAGTCTTTGCACGCTGTTAATGCTAACCGCTAATGCTAACATTTTTTTAAACAATAAAGTTTTCTGAATATTTATTTACCTTTACATTTTCTTTATGGGCAATGCATTAAACTGAGTTCAAATGAAATTAAAGTGTTCTGGGAACAAATTTGGGGGCATATTTAGGGATTACATTATAAAAAGAGGCTTTTTTTTAGGCATTTTTTTTAACCAAAGCACAACAATGCGTTTTTTCACTATATGCGGGTGCTTTTGGAACGTAACCCGTGCGTGAAGTGGGGGATTACTATAAACCCATTCACCAAAGTGAAGTAGCAGGCAGCCAGGAACACAGCAGTGTGGGGTACTTGCTCAAGGGTACCTCAGTGGTGCTACTAGCAGTACTGGGATTCAGACCCACTTTGTTCTGATTGCAGGGGCAACTCCCTAAGCACTAGGGCTCCAGCTACACCATACACATGAATGATATGGATCAAAAGCACTATACGATGGAGATGGAATAAGATGGAATTTCTGGGATTGTACCAATGAGCAACAAATATAAAACAAATTTTATCAAATACAAGAAATGAACTTGTAATGTTTCCATGATTATCTGAAGCTCATTTGTGCATATGGCTATGCACTTCCATGTTTGATGACACGACAGTGACTTCATTTAATCTGCAACGATCAAAGAATCAAAGCATCTGTGTTTTCACAGTTCAGACGATCTGCAGGGAGTACAGGGGCTGTGGTAATACTGCAGTTGGTTGTGGAAATGAAGTGTTGATCTGCTAGACTGCACATGTTATTTGGCACCATTGACATTCTTGTTTGTAAACATCTCAATTAGTGGTTCAAAAATCAAATAAGTGGCTAATTGCTGGAGTCGTGCCTTGCTCTGCAGCACCATATGTCAAGTTTACACCCCAAGTTCCCACTGGGATTCATTCCTCTACTGGCAGCAACGTTCACAGCACTTTTTTAGCCATCGCTGTGTCAAACAGAAGGGTGGGCAGCATGGCAAAAATGACAACATACAAGATGATAATTTTTCTGAAATTAAAAAGTGAAAGAACCACACTGGCTGAACAGTAGGGCCATGGACCATAGTTTCCTTTCAAAAGAGAATCTTTCAGTTTCTTATTCATTAGAAAATAATAGCTGCCAAATAACTACTGTGTTGAAATGTAATGGTGAACAGATCAGTAAAAATAGTCCAGAAATCTATTTAATAAAATGATGGTATAGAGAAAAATAGATAAATAAAATAGAGAAATTAGTCTTTTTCATCGTCCTCAGTTTCTGAACTTCAGATATTTCAAATAATTAATGCTATTATTTATTAAAAATGTAATCACCAAAAATACCAAACGTTGAGTTTTAAAACAAATAACAAAATTCTTGCTAATGTAAGACAATAATACACTCATATGTACTGGAATAAAGTTGCTATGAACTGAGCACATTTAACTTAAGTTAAAAAATAGCTTGCAGTAACATACAGTGAATTAAATGAAAACAATAAGAAAAGAGAAATGGAGTGACAGAGAATGACCAACCTGCTAACAAGGTTGACGAAAACTCAGCCACCACCTTCCCACCCCCATTGACAAATACGTTTGCCACCCCCCACCCCCACCCACCAGTTGATAAATATGATCGCACCCCCTCACGCTTATCCTTCCAGTCGACTAACATGCTCAGCATAGTCTCACCAAATCAAATTGATGTCCACTCCAGATCTGGAGTACTGTTAGGCTTAGGCTTATAAGTACTGTGTTCAAACAACTCAAAGATCCATGTGATTAATATGTAAGACTAGAGAAAATCAAATACAGGGCTGTGTATTATGTGATGTGAAGAATTTCCAACAATCTTACTTTATAAGAACACAAACACACACTTGAACAGTACAATACAACATACAAATGGCATCTGAGCGTAATAGAAAGCAGGATTCTCAGCGCAGCGCATCCTAAGAGAGTCACACATCTTCTGGATGGTCTTCACATACAGTACATGCTTGAATGCACACATGCTTGTCTCAACAGGATATCTGTGAGTTTGTAAGTGTGTGCGCGCGAAGGTAAGTGGTGAGGAAAGTGTCATTCTGAAGGTGCCGCTCCTCACAGATGGTGTGTGTATATGAAGATTTATGGTTAAATTATGACGTGTAAAGCGCACTCACATAATGGGAAAGGAGCAGTGCAGTCAGGATCTGCTGTTTCAGCACTTATATGTACAGCTATGGGCAAAAGGGACTATAGACACACACACACACACACACACACACACACACACACACACACACACACACACACACACACACACAGAGCAGGCGAAATACTGCACACTGATAGAGATACGGAATTGACAGATCACACACACACACACACACACACACACACAGAGCAGGCGAAATACTGCACACTGATAGAGATACGGAAGTGACAGATCACACACACACACACACACACACACACACACACACACACACACACACACACAATAAATAACCCATTATTAGCATTTAAACAGTTTAGTACAAATCAAACACACACAATGTGGAGCTATGAGGCTAAATGTAGCCAAAGAACACTAGAAGTCAAAAGTGACTGAGATTATAAAATACAAACCCAAAATGTCTCTCAACCACTGAAACCATATCTGCCGTTTCATTACGGTGGTACAGACAAACTTCCCCACTCCAAGGAGACACTTCAGACAGTATTCACATAGCAGGAGGAATGACAATGGGATGGATTCCTCTATATTTCTGGTGAGACCCTTTTGTCTAAAGAGCCTGCCTGCATCATTCGGCAAGGTACATTCTTTTTATTTTCGTGGTAGATGTGTTGGATAGGGAGACCCTGATTATCTTCTCAGCTGTCCTCTTAATCTTCTTCTTATTCTTCTTTATTTGATATGGAAAAAACATGATCTAGCAACAATAATTTATTTTTATTTGTCACAAACTGCCTTTGAGCAACTGTACACTTGATTGTGGATGTAAGTCACACAGCAGTTTTGTTGTTTCGAGTAATCTAGTGAATGTTTGGACCATATTGACCATTAGTTGAGTATTGAGGCTTTTGTTTTATTGTCAAATAATAAAAATTAATAAATGTGCTTCAACTGAACAACATGCTACATGTACTATGTTTCTTTCTTTTTTTTTTTTACTTCTTTAAAAAAAAAAGAAATCAGTTTTTTGGGGATTTTGCAAAACCCAACAACATTTATATACATACATATATACATACACATTATTAACATACATTTAAATTATACATATATTTATATATTTGCTACATATCTTTCTATTCAGCCTGGAGTTGGGCCCTGCTCAATTGTGCTGAAGTTATAAGGAATGTTTCAGCCTAGATTGGTTTTTTTTTTTTGGTGTGAGGCATACCACAGGGCAGCTAATCAGAGCAGGGCTTATTTACATACGTCAAAGTTGAATAGAGTAAATATAAATGTGTCTAAAACCACAAAGATGAGTGAAGATTAAAAAAACTATACAAAAAAGTAGGATATGGCCGGATATGAAAGTGAAATTGACGTATTTTCACCAGTGGGCTCAGACTTTTAGAACCCACTGCATCTGAATGCACATCAGTGACCAATCTGTACAGTCTTCAAACATTATGTACTTTTCTAAAGTGCCCTAACTTTCCATGACGGCTCTCGCTGCCTTCTAAATTGAGTGCGAAATATGGTCTTCTTTCCATTGTGTGATTAGGCCAAGCCTGTTAGAGAGAGAAGAAAGGAAGAATGGGGGTGCATGGAGGGCCCTTGTGCTGACAAAGTGAACAGGCCCTCTCCCAGAGCCTGGCTTTTGATATAAATCTGATTTCTCCTTCTCTGTGCAGGCCCCCGTGGAGACTACAATTTCTCAGCCGACTGAATCCTGCGCCTGCACTTAAGAGACACAACACATCAGATCATGCACGGAACCCGATTTCAAGAAAAAGAAACAAGAATGCAGGGAAACGAGAGAAGCTGAATCTACAGAGTAGAAAGTCTGCGTGTGTCTCACAAAAGGTTTCCCTCTGTGTTTACTTAGAACCTTAGATGTCGCAGATGTCAGCATTGATAACAAAATTAGGATATAATTTGACGCTATTTCTCTTTTTCTTTTAAACTTGCCCTGCATTGTTTTTACCAGAACTGTTACAAATTATCAGGTCATTGACAATGTCCCACCGAAATGGATATTTTAAAGCAGGCAAAGCTCTAAAATGTGCAAGATAGTGTGCATCCAGCACCAGGATGGAAAAATACATTTCTTTAGCTCACTCAGTGTAAAAGCAGTGTAAATGTACAACCCTAAATAGTATGGGAGGTGGTTCAATTATATTCCCTAAACGTACATTCCCTGAATGTATACTACTTTGTCTTTTGTTGTATGCAAAATAGAGTTAACATTTACCGTAATTCCTTGTGTATGTAAGTATACGTGGCCATTAAAACTGATTCTGATTCCGATTCTAAATGATTTTGATTTTTTACAGGCCATCGCAGCCAATAGAGTAACAACATTTTTTTGTCATGTAATTTGTAGCATATTATCCACCCTCAATAATTTGACCAGTTTTTTGGTCTTTCATTCATTTTCTCCATATACCCAATATTTATTACATAGGACTATACAAGCAGGGACACCCTGTCCTGACTGCTAGGCTATCAATTGATCTATACACTGTCATTTGGGTAATCCATTCTGTTAAATTGTCCACTGTAAACTCAAACGTCTAACGTTTAAACCAATTAACCAACACCCAATGGTCCAAAATGTCTAAGTTTCATTATATTCCTTTTCCTTCCCTAGGATGGATGGGGGACCTGTCCAGGCCTTTTGCTCTGTAAGCACTAGGCTGGGCTCCAGCAGTCCTTGACGATGCAGAAGAGAAGGCACTTAGATAATGGATGGATGGATGAATTATATCATTTACATTTACGGCATTTGGCTGACGCTATTATCCAGAGCAACGTAAATCAGTGCTTAAGAAGTCCACAACTGTTTCTTATACCTGAAAAACAGCTTAAATACGAGTCAATTATTTAACCAAGATACTGCAGTCAGAGCATCTATACAACTGTCAAATAATAATTGGCCAACACCCAACCCAGCAACACATAAGCCATAGAGAAGAACAACGCAAATCATAAAGAAGTTTTTTTTTGTGTTGTTTTTTTGTTTTTTAGAAATAAGTAAGCAGTAGAAAAGGGACGTAGTTAGTCAACAAAGTGCTCCTTGAAAAAGTGGGTCTTCAGGCGACGCCTAAAGACCGTGAAGGATTCTGCTGATCGAACCAGAAGAGAGAGTTCATTCCACCACTGGGGAGCCAAGACTGAGAAGAGTCTTGACGCATGTTTCCCTCTTCTCTTGAGCGGCGGAGGCTCAAGACGAGCTGTGCTTGAAGCCCTGAGAGGATGAGAAGTGACACGTTGTTTGATCAATGATGTAATGTATGGTGGTGGAAGTCAGTTTTTGGCCTTAAAAGCATGAGTTAAGGATTTGAACTTGACACGAGCACCACAGAGAGCCAGTGGACGTTCCTTAGTAAAGGTGTGGTGTGAGTGAACTTAGGAGCGTTGAACACTAACCTGGCAGCTGCGTTCTGAATCAGCTGAAGCGGTTTGGTTTCCTTTTGTGGAAGTCCGGCCACTCCGGCCATATAACTTTATCAAACATGATTTCATAAAAGTCGCAGGTCCTATTCAAAAAGTTGTGAACAATTTTCAAAATGCAAAAATTAGAACTTCTGTGTTTTCCACTACTCTCTTATACTTCAGTTGAAAGTAAAAGGGAAAAAGGAAAAAAGCACCCGTTTGAGCCCAGAAGCAAAAGTCTCTGCCTCTGTCTCTCTGATGAGTTGAACCCTGTGTGCTCTGTTCTCCAACAGGTCATGCCCTCCCAGCTCATTAGCAGACTAATTGACACGTTATTTCTGCAGCGAATGGGCGAATTCCGAGAGTCTGTAGAGAGAGTGGTGGAGCAACTATTAATCCAGTAGACTCGCTCTCAGAGGTTTTGCAAGAGGAACCTCAGAATTGCGTACTGGAACACTGGACCCACGTGGTAAAACCAAATCTCAAAGGATTCATCTGAACACTTTATCTAGAGTTATACCTGAAGACAGCTCTGAAAATGAGTCTTGATTACTGTTATGGTTAGAACATCTAAATTAAGCTTAAAAACACCCAAAGAGTCATTCTGATTGTAAATGGATATACATTCAGAATGAATGGTTTCTGCGGCATGGTGTCTATGTAAAGCATGCGAAGTCTTCCAGGTTCAGTTCTATAATCCAAATGAAAAACCTTGTTTTTGACCTCTAAACCAGCAGAGAACTGCTGAATATTGCTCAAAGTGAGAAGAAAACGAGGCATTTTGTTGAATTTAATGAAAACCTAGAAAGAACATTTATCCTTTACAGTTTTGCTCTGCTTTGGTTGACTGCTCACATCAGGTCAGAAAGTTCAGACTGTCCATGCAGAAAGTAAATCAAAACAAAAAAATAAATTCCATAACAAAGGATGTCCAGATTTCAATATTAATGATCAGCAACTAAACAGTTAAATTCAAATTGTTGACAGGTTCCATAAAAATCCACTTCTCCTAGTTGTTTGTTTAAATGACATATGAAATAATTTGGACCTTATTGGTCCAAGGGATAAGTGGCCAAATATAATGAAAAAAAGGGGCAACCCGAAAAATGTAGTAAAGCCAGAGATTTTAGTACAGTACAAGCAGAGTGGTCAAAAAGGCAGGAAAAAGGACCATGGTTTGAACACAAAAGTCTTCATAACAGTCAACAGGCTGAATACAATTTAAACAATATGAGGCCTAATGAGTTACAGTTGTGACTCTGTGACTGTGAAGTCTAGAGCAGTGGGCATGACACCACCCTATTCATTACCACTTATTTACAATGCTCCCAAAACTCAGTCTGATTACATGAAATACAATCTTTCATCTGAAATCTTTACTTAAGATTGAAATAAATCTAGCATAGGGCACCGTCACTACTGGTTATATGATAATATGCTCAGCTTATGAGGGTAATTATCGGGTTTTATTTAATATACTGTACATCAACTTTGTAAATACAAACAATTGATTAATGGGATCCTGCTTGCGTGTTTCCTCTTTATTTTTTATTATTGTATTTGAGTTCAGATAACTCCATCTTGTGTCGACTACACTCAGCTTCACAATGGCCTGCAGGTCACATCATTAAGTGCAAAAAATTACCAAGCAGATGAATTGAAAACACACATGTTTAGCATTTTTTAATCAAGCATTTGTGACGGCCCTACTCTAAACATTATAGTGGTACAACAGAGAGTGACCTTCAATACACACCCCATTCTAGCACTGAAATTCTATCCTCCTGTTGCTATCAACAACTCTCCACCACACACCATGTACGAATGAACAATCCCTTGAGAAAATTCCATAAAGAAACTCATGGAGCCTTTCCACTGAGCATGACCTTCACACAAACTCCAATCACCCGAAAACCAATAGAAGCATGTTGAACACAAACCAGATCTGGCAAAACATGATTAGATGCCAGAGTTGCTTTGCCGGGCGCGAAGCGGTGTGGATCAGACAGCCACTGGTGTCAGAGACTGTGTTTGTGAGAGCAAGGAAATCACTTCACTGCAGATGAACAGTGTAAAGCAGACAAGTGCAGGCCACATCCTTGGTGTCTGTCATCTAAAAGTAGCGCTAAAAAGATTGAGTGTCACGTCTGGGTACTGCAGACTTTATTTACAGAACTTAACCAGGAACATAAACAAAACCAACCGAGTGTGATGGTTGACTGACAACCGAGGTCCACATAAACTGAACTTAAATCCTAATACTCTTAACTCATTCCCACCAATCACCCAACCCATACATTTAACTCAAATGGCACACAGGTGATTTAAATGAAATGACATGCTCACACAAAAAACAGAAGTGCACAAACCCCAGGGCGACCTCTAGCGGCCATCCGCCATCATTACCCCCTGAGACGTCACAATGAGCACAGAATATAGAGCAATGCAAGAGCCATCTACACCCCAGGCTGCTCTCAATACCATGCAATCAATGATGAGGAAAAGGAGTTATATAATAATATTAACCCTATACTAACTATGAACTATATTAACCACCTTCTTTACACTTATTCTTGTTCCAATTCTTTAAATAGTTAGATTGACTAATAACTCTGCACTGTAAGAAAGCTTTAATGAGTTAACATAAGTACAACAAGTCAAAACTTCTCCTTTAAATTTACACATTTGTGTAGAGCTGGCCCAAATGGTATTTTACAGGCTTTGAATATTCATTGGTGTTTCTAAATGTGTGATTAAGTATTTTTGTTACTGCAATCCAGAATCATTCCCATAACATCGCATTAGTAGTCTCTGCTCTTATGTCGCCATAGAAGCCATGATTGTAGCTGCTCAGTGTGGTTTTCTGAAGCCACATAAGCGATAATGGGTAACGTTAGCAAATTATAATTATTGTTTTTTAATTACCTTCAGGATTTTGGTTAGCGGCAGTGGCGATCAGTGTACAACAATTTACAAAAGCTAGCCTATCTGCTTTGAAGAAAGACTGCTGTACAAATTGCTGAAAAAGTTAATATTGACAATGACAGAAAGTTGTTAGACCACACAGTGCATCACAGCTTGCTGGTCTAGCCTAGTTTGATTAACATCATTATATCTTTTACCTCATGTGGACAACCAAATATGATCTGAGAAATGTTCTGCCGGAAATCCTTGGGCTAGGCATTCATGTGAATGTTATTTTGACACAAACATTGTTGCAGACCAAGTACACCCCTTCATGGTAATGCTACGCCTTAAGGACAATATTCAGGTAGGATATTGTTTCTTGCCAAACTATAAACACTGTTCAAGAGTGGTTTGAAGAACATTACAAAGAGTTGTTGACTTGGCTTCCGAATTTCCCAGATCTCAATGTGCTGGGAACTCAACTTTGCTACTTACAGGAATTATGGGTGGCCTAATGGGTGGTAGTCGCCTAGTAGGAAAAACACTTACCTGTTAACCCAATGACCACAAAGTTGCAGGTTCAAACCGCCACTTTCTACCACTGTGTCCTTAAGCAAGACACTTAAACCTCAGTTGCTCCAGGGGGACTAGGACTATGGTTGTAAGTTGCTCTGGAGATTAGCATCTGATAAATACCATAAATGTAAATCTGATGCTAATGTCTTCTTGAGTCTGAGCTAATTTTTTGAATTACTGTTAGGCTACGCATTAAAGTATTTCTGGTTTTTTTTTTTTATGCTGGTGTTCAGTTGTAGTCTGTTCTTAACAAGCGACTTGTTTTATTTCATCAAAATTAAAACTTGATAGGTTTAATGGATTAATGTTACACTTTGGTATTTCCCTCAATGATAATCTTGAAAAGAACATCCAAATAAATCTAGTCAAATTTATCACTTAACTAATTGGCCAGTGCAGAATTAACCACATATTCACCACATTCAAACATCCCCATTCTCTGTATCTATAGAAAACACATTCGAGTCTAGCTGAAAGCTTCTGGCGTAACCTTCTTGTCTCATGACTCTCTAAGCCCTTCCTTGGCTATTATGGCAAATTTGAACAAGCAGGTATGTGCTTTGTACCTGCAGCGCTGGATGACTTATTCAGGTCAGATGGTAAGAGAGAAAAACTCTGTACTTTGTGCATGTGTGTATGTGGGTGATGACCAACCAGACTCTAGGAATAGCATTGCTGTAGGGCCATCATGACTGAAATACCAGCACTGAAGCTGCTGGGAGGACTACAGCTGCAGTCCTCACACAGCGGGTACATCAATACACACACATACATAGATACACACACACACCAGAGGTACAACAGTTCACACAAAATTCAACATGAAAAGAACATCATGTGCATGCGCATCCTTCCCACCGGCATGAGACCCAAACCCGAAGTCACACGGGGTCATGTCTGCTCGACAGCACACACATGTAATCTATCGCTCTGCTCATTTTGTGACTGATGCCTAAAATAAAGATCTTGCTAAAACAGCACAATTCCCAAGCGTTCCAGACCCCACAGTGGGAACTACAGAGGCAGTACACAGTCCGTTAAATTAGCTAAAGTGGTCAGCTAGACCATTATCTTTGTGTTTTAAACTTTCCAGTTAGTCTTAGTCCCCACACTATGCTAACAATGAGTGAGTGCTTACTTGCTGGCATCCTCATGTTAATTGTCATTCAACTAAAGGCAAACCAGTGTGTATTGTCTACAATGTGCCCAGTCACCTCCACATTAAGTTATACTAACTGAGTATATCTTGCAAAAGATTAAGTAACAGTAAGAAACAGAAATACACTTTTTACAAGCATTTTTCCAAAACGGAAACAATACGTAACAATGGTTTCACCAAAGTTTCAATTTATAGTGACTCTGTTGTCAAAAACTGTGTGCAGTGTTTGATTACCTATTTGATTCATTAGACTCTTTCGACAGATTTTAGCCATTATTAACAGCTATGCTCTACCACTCATAACTAGCAGACAGTTTACACATGCACATATCCTCTTACATACACACACACACACCTGTTTCACACATTCTAGAATGCTACCAACAGACACCAAGAGCTCCAAACAGCCATGTAACAGCCACTCTATGGAAGCATAATAGAATTTTCCAGGCTAACACAGCATGCTACAACCAAAGCAATACACTTTTTAATTGCACTCCGCAGTGCAGCCCTCACAATGGGGTGGCAAGAGGAGAGGGGGGATAAACAGAGAGAGAAAAATAAAAAAAGAAGCAAAATGGAGGATGTAACTGTATCTTGCTCTCTTCACAACTCACTCGTTTACTCAATCATTTTATACTGAGTGGCCAATGTATTAAGCACCTTGTATCTACACTCATTGGCCATTTGGGCAGAAACAGCAATCACATCTATTGCTGTTATATATCTGCTGTCTACTGCATTTTCTATCAATAGAAAGGGACCACTAAGAGAAAGAGGCACCAGATAATATTTGGGTGGTGGACCGTCCCATTAGTTATGATAATATGCTACAGTGTGTGGCAGCAGTGTATCAAGTGCAAGGAATACTAAATGGTAACTGGAGATATCTACATTACTAGAACACATTTCTATATAGTCATAAACAACAGTTCACCTGTTTCTGAAAAACATATAGTAACTTCTCTCTAACTCTTCATCAATTTTCATTTTCTGACCACAGAAATACTGCTGGCTGAACATTTTTGGTTGGTTAGTGGAGTAATCTCATATCGCCATTAAAAGAATTTCTGGCCAGTGGGGGTCCCATGTTGGTAGCCCCAGTGGTTGTTCCATTAATCATTGGGCAGTGGGAGGGTAGATCTGTCACAACAGATCAAAACGCACTCCAGTGCTAGGTGTATCTGATAAAATAAGTAAAAGTATAATGTGCATATCATGGCCTATGTGGACATACCTTTTAAGGCCTTGGTAGGTATTAATTCAGGCTTTGCCTAATTAATTTAAGAAAGGTTCATTTAAGATACAAGGAAGATAACCTTCACAATGTTACCATTAAATTACAGTGAGTGAACTATAACCTACTTACTCTGTCCTCATGCACTCACTCGGCCTGATCACCCAAAGAGAAATGTCAGCAGACCAGGAAAGCACAAAACTGCCAGCTAGAGTCTTACTCAAAGCTCATGAATTGACAGGTGAGTCCATGGCACAGCTGTTAGCAGGTACTAAAATAGTGTATCACATGGGAACAAGAGGTGTGTGTGTGTTTCTTTCTTTTTAGGACAAAAATGTTATCTTATCAGAACCCACAAATGATCTTGACGTTGTGCTTTTAAATAAAAGCTCCATCATTCACATTTAAAAAAACAAAACAAAAAACATTTCCTTTTAATCAAAGTTAGAACATTTTTGTTACATATAGAATAGAAAGGTAATGCCTTTACTATTTTTTAATAACCAGAAAGTTAATATAGTGTGTATTGTTAGACTACTTTTTTCCAAAGGGCTGATGAGGTTAAACAGGTTTGGTTAGGATATGGTTCTGATTATCACTTGCGTTCAACATCAATGACTCCAGAATATTCACATCACACAATTGTTATCCCCTGCTGAGGTTGAATTCTGTATGTAAGTAGTCATGTTTAACCTTTTAGGCTAAACAGCTATAGACACAAACCATGCAAACACTACTTGCTTCCTGACTGGGTAGATGCACTGCAAAGGGCAAAATTCATTTGCACTCACATCAACTGGTTGCTGCATCACACCCCCAAATCCAACACTGCATGGTTGCATCTGATGGAACCTAGACTTTCTATAGATCCGTTGTTTTGTCACAGTGTGCCAATGGCTGTGGGTTATGGAGTCAAGAAGCTCCATTCAGTATATTTGGAGTGGCATTTGTGATCCAGAACTAATTATCCCTCATGGCTCTCATGGCTGCAATTAAATCTTTACATGTTCGTACATCTAGTGGAAAGTCTTTCCAGAAGAGTAGAGGCTGTTACTGCAGCAAAGATGGAAAAAAACTCCCAAATGATTCCCCTTGAAATGTTAAATGAGCAGTTGTTTTGGTCCTGAAATTGCATTAAAACAAACATGTGTGTGTGTGTAAAGATCTATCCAGATTTCAGCTGGAAAAAAACTTTCAATCCAAGGTGACCCAAAATGACAAGTCTAGAGGTCCAGTCCATGACACACTCAGGACACATAGACCTGTCTGACGTGGTCAGCGTAAAATCCATCTCTTGTTCTCTTTCAAATAGAGGAGACCCTTCTAAGGACATCTGTCCTCTATCTTCCTTAAACTCCATTTTCCTTCTATTGCTGTTTTCAAGGGCAGCCAGCTGAGCGTCATATTTTACCCTGATCTCTTTTTGATGGGCCATCCCTCAGACACTTCACTCACATACACACATACAAACAAACACACAACACACACCCAGACTCACACACGCATTGAGGCAGAGATCAGAGATATTGTCCCCTCTTCTCGATGCCTCATAAAAGAGGGCCATTCTCCATCTCTCTCTTACAGATCAGAGGCTTTTAAAGCATTATGGTACAAGTGGAGGTAAATCTCTGCTAACGGTGACAAACGACACTGCAGAATCACCAGCCACTGCAATCAGAGCGTTAAACACAAGCATGCAACTACACCAGCACATAATATATTAAATCCTCCTCTCACATAGGTGTTAAACAAAGTGCTAAGAAGAAGAAGGGAGAGAGAGATAGCGACCTAAAGAAAAAGAGAGGGGGGGGAGGATATACAAATACATCATTATGTAGATGTTCACATCCATCAAGTACGTACTGTGTTCTCAGTCGCTGCTTTAGTAGGAAGGGGGTGGTCAACTTCAGGAAATAAGAAAATGATTAAGAGTGATTTAATGTCTCCCAAAATGTGAAGAAAATGCGCTCCAACAGAGAGTGATGTTATTACACCACCCTCGTCCTCTTGCTCTCTCTCTCTCTCTGAATCATTCTCCTCATCTCCAATACTTGTGCACTCTATCCATCATCTCCTTTCTCTGTTTTCATTTCAGAAAGCAATAAAGGTAGTCTATGGAATCACTATGTAGAAAAGTCACAATAATTAAGAGTTCTATCCAGGTTTGCACACTTCTTATAGGAATACTCTAAGGGGGGGGGGGGGGGGGGGGGGTTAATCCATTGACTCTCCCTTAAATCTCTCCCGACC